>JADBJO010009707.1:0-55000 GCA_016801955.1 Conus betulinus
TTGCTTTTACACGATGTACAATCAGTATTCTCCCCTTTTTTCAAGCATTATTCTCTGGTTTTCTTCAGTCTTGGTGCATAGGGCCAATACAGGAGCATGACGGATTTTTCATCCTTTTTTTTTTTCGAGCCCAATATTATTGCATATATAACACTTGAATCTAGATCCCTACTGAATTCTCTCTCTCTGTCTGTCTCTGTCTCTCTCTCTCTGTCTCTCTCTCTCTCTCTCTCTCCATAACTAGTCTACCTCACATGCCACTTTTCACTCGGGACATTTTTTTTTTTGTTTTAACTTTTCTTGTCCTTTAGTGACGCCAAATCACTTCCAAAAGATTTGGCTGATCCGAGCTTATGGTCTACAGCAGAACTCATCATAAGGCTGGTTTCGCAAGACAGTCTTTCTACTACAGGGAACATTTGACGACTTTGAAATAGGCGGTCAGGCCTCTTGAAAGTAGTGCTATCTTGCAAACTCCACTTCTCAAAGGTGCCTTCCGTTTTTCTGACCAGACCCTGACCTTCTTGAGACACAGAAAGCGATGGTACGGGACCGAGCCTGGCCCCTGTTCCATACAATGCCGCATGAATCTTCGACATAAAGAAGAGGGATGAGGACCGTAGAGTGAATGAGGAAGAGAGACAGCACCAGGATCATTGTGCGGATGAACTCCCGCGCCGCCACCATGTAGGCCGGGATGAAGCAGAGCCAGATAACGATGCACATGCAGCAGCACAAGAAGATGATAGGGCATTCTTGGTAGCTGTCAGTCAGCAGCCGGCGAGCCCGGAAGGACAGCACAGAGCAAATGATGAGGAGCACGAGGTTGTAGCTGACGAAGAATAACAAACCGACCCTGGGCCAAGTGCAGGTTAACTCCACGTATTTTTTGTTCACGTTTCGCTGGGTGAGTGAATGCCAATCGGAGCACAGATAAACCACAAGGATGCACACCACAACCTGTGAACAAGAGGAATAGATGAATAGCCGAGACAAGGAACGAACGGAAACGAAACTGCGACACTGGTTGGGTGTCTCACACACCAAGAAAGAGTCTGTCATCTGCTCAGCCACACAACTATGCAACTACACACACCCCACACCCACACGCACGAATACACTTATGTGCATGATTGTGCACCAGCGCGCGCGAATGCACACACACACACACACACACACACACACACACACACACACACACACACACACACACACACACCGCAACCTAACGTCTACTCTCACAACCGAAAAAAAAAAAAAAAAAAAAAAAAAAAAAAAAAAAAAAAAAAAAAAAAAAAAAAATATATATATATATATATATATATATATATTGTCTTGTAAGCCGCCCTAGTTTATTTCTGGCTCTCTACTGTCAAGGGATGCAACTCGGAGATGTTTCGTAACTTGGGAATAAGAGTTGTCCCCCGTGTATCTAAGAGCCACGAGTAACGTTCTCATCAAGACGAAAGGAGTCTCCGGCTTAACGATAGTTATTCAGAACTGCGTACACGCCTGGTCAATCTGATATGATGTCAGAAGTGATGATTGTAACGCCTGTTAGTGTGGATTTCAGTCTGATTGACTAACTTTGCTTGCTGATCAGTTCGAGCATCGTTTTTATAATCTGTATATCGTAAGTCGAGAGAAAAAATGGCGATGTATCGTTACGATCCGCCACGACGTTTCTCCTTCCGTGCAGCGGATTGGGAAGAATGGAGCGAAGAGTTTCTACGTGTTCGCCGAGCCACAAAACTGCAAAGAGGATGGTGAAGTTCAAAGCGACTCACTTCTGTATGCTATGGGAACAAAAACCGGGCAGTACAGATCATGTCTACTTTTAAGTGGGAAGTTGACAAAGATGGTAAACTCAGTGGAAAGTGACAATGACTTTGACGTATTGATAAGGGAATTAACAGAATAGTTTTGCCTAAGCGTAATGTTATTCATGACTGTTTGATGTTCACACTCAAGGACACAGCATGAAGAATTTGTTAGAGCTCTGAACAGTTCATTGAAGCATTGCGACTATGCTGACAGACTCATGATAGGCTTGCATGAAAAGAAAAGTTACAGCTACATAGTGACCTCACTCTGGAAAAAAGCTATTACCATAGCACGCCAACAGGAGCAAATTAAGCAGCAGATGAAAGAACAGACTAAGCAGTTCGAAAAACTTGATATATAAGTGACGACCATTTATCTGGGCACAGGGTTCCATCGTGACTCAGGTTAAAGTGAAGGGCATGGCCGAGCATGGACCATCACTGGTAGCCGACGTCAGAACTATGCTTCTGATAACAGCCCATCAGATCATCGTATCAAGAAACTTTGTGAGATGTGTGGCTATGATCATTGAGAAAAACTTGTCCAGCCAAGGGCTAGCGCTGCAGATGTTGTTGAGGTCCCAATCATTTTGGTCGCGCGTGTGCAAGACCCAGAGGTCAACCGTGAATTTGGTGGATGAACCAGAAGCTGATGTCGAGTATTTCCTGGATGCTGCTACAGTCAATGTCCAAGAAAAGCGCAGCGCTTGGACAGTGGAATTGCCTTTTTATGGCAAGTCTGTATTATTTAAGATTGACACAGGTGCAGATGTGACTTCCAGAAGTTGCCAAGAAGAATGTGACTTCCAGAAGTTGCCAAGACAACCACCTCTGTCTGCATCCTCAGATCCATACTTGAATTCTTCAGGTGGGAAAGTCGACACTGTAGGAGAATTCGTGGCTAGAGTGAACGGAAATAAGGATCGTAAGGGTGTGACATATTGTTTTTGTGTCATTGTGGTATCAACATCGTGGTTGCCAACTTATTGGCAAGATACGTCTCAGAAGCCATGGGACTAGTGAAACGTCTTGAAGAAACGAGTCAGTGACAACATATTTGGCTCAACAGGACTTCTAAGACGGAGCCAGTGAATCTGGTACTGAAGGAGAATGCAAAGCCCTACTGCCTTCACAAAGCCAGGCGTGTCCCCTTCCCACTGCTGGTGAAAGTATAGGAGGAGCTTGATAGAATGGAGAGAGATTATGTGATTAAGAAAGTAACGACAGCCACTGACCATTGTGCGCCTATTGTCCCAGCTAAGAAGAAACTGGGGAAAATTCGTTTATGTGTTGTTTTCAAGAAATTAAATCAGAACATCAAGAGGCCACATCTGATTTTGCCCAATCTGGAGGACATAGGCCCCAAATTGTCAGGCTCAAAAAACATTTTCCACGCTTGATGTTTCAAGCGGATTTTTGGCAGGTGCCTTTACATCCTGACAGTGCGCATCTGACCACGTTTATTACAAACTATGGACGCTACTGTTTCCGCGTGTTCCCATGGGAGTCTGCGCTGGGAGTGAAGAATTTCAGCACAAGATATCAGAGACACTGAATGGACTTCCAGGCTGCGAAGTCATCATGGATGATGATATCATTACACAGAGCATGATGATGAGAGAGACTGTCACAGGCATTGCATCGCATTGAGAACTCTGGACTAAGGCTGAACCATGACAAGTGTCACTTCAGCAAGTCGGAGGTGTCCTTCTCTGGTCACTTGATCAGTGCCAAAGGCATCAGACCTGATCCTGCTAAGGTCGATGCCATCATGAAGTTGGAGCCACCAAAGAATGTGAACGAGCTCAAACGTGTAATGGGCATGCTTTAGTACCTTGGCCGATTCACCAACGATCTCTCTCAACGACAATAAAATCGCTCACAGATCTCCTGAAAAAGGATGCCCAGAGGCAATGGGATAGTCCATAGGGTGACGCATTTGATGCTGTCAAAAAAAGATTATCAGCAATCTTCCATCCCTGAATTTCTACAACACTGAACGTCCCACTGTAGTGAGTGCCGACTCAAGTTCCTATGGGCTGGGTGCAGTGATTCTTCAGAGAGATGACAAAGGTGAGCTCCAGCCCATTGCCTTCGCTTCTCGTACACTGACATCATCAGAGCAGAAATACAGTCAGATTGCAGATCGAGAAAGAATGTCTAGAAAGTGTGTGGCCTGTGAAAGGTTTTTTACAAGTACCTAGTGTGACTAAGTTCATTCCAACTCCTCACTGACCATCGACCACTTAATCCACTGATGTCCACAAAAGATTTAGACCAAGCACCCCCAAGGTGTCAACGACTTCTTATGAGGATGGCACGTTTTAAGGCAGTTGTACGCCATGTACCAGGCAAGGACTTAGTCGTTGCTGACTGCCTAAGTCGCAGCCCTTTACCGATGCAAGAAGACATGGAAAATCCTCCAGAAGTTGACTTACACATTGATTTGGTACAGTCATTGTGGCCAATAACTGACCGGAGATTGAAGTTACTGCGAGCTGCGACTGATGAAGATGAAGATCTTCAGAAAGTTATTGAGTTCATTCAGGAGGGCCGATCTATGCAGGTTCCATCATCGACACTTTGACCGTATGAAAAGGTCAAGAGTGACCTTCGGTTGTAAATGGAACTGGTGGTTTATCAAGACAGAGCCATGGTTTCAGCAAGCCAGCGAGCAGAGGTTCAAAAAAAAAAAAAAAAAAAAAAAAAAAAAAAAAAACCTCCATGAAAGCCATCAAGGTCTATCAAAATGCCTTGAATTTGCTAAGCTGACTGTCTTTTGGCCAGGTCTCCAAGGTGATTTGAAGCGCCTCGTGGAAAACTGTCAAATCTGTCAAGAAAACGAGCCAGCACAGTGACACATCTGTTACGTCCGACTGAGCTTCCGCAACGGTCATGGTCAAGACTTGGAACTCACTTTGCCAAATTTCAAAGAAAGAGCTACCTGGTTGTGACTGACTATTACTCAAGATGGATTGAGTTTAAGCAAGTCACATCACTGACCAGCGCTGAAGTCATTCTAGGTTTCAAGCATGATTTTTGCGACATATGGAATACCAGATGTTGTGGTAAGCGACAGTGGCCCACCATTTAAGTCTTATGACATGGCTGAATTTGCAAAAGACTTCGGTTTTGACCACTATACATCAAGCCCACACTTTCCACAAGCTAACGGTGCCGCCGAATCTGCTGTGAAGACTGCAAAGAAAATTCTTGCCTAGGCAGATCCAATACGGTGTTGATGACGTAGAGATCAACTCCTCACTCTGCCACTGGCACTAGTTCTTCCGTCATGCTGATGGGAAGACAACTCTGGACCAAGGTACGGTTCCAACGACGCGTCTTCAGCCTGTGCCACACAGGAGGACAGAGACATTCGCATTTTTAACTAAAAGCGAAACAGAGCTACAAAAAATCCATGGCAACAGACATGGTGTGCGTGCGTTGCCAGAACTTCAGCCAAATGATGCAGTTCGCATAAAATAGAACGTGAAAAGAACTGGCAAGACTATAGGCAAGTTTTAGGTCCCGCTGATTCCAGTGGAAGATCCTGTCTTATTGACTCTTCTCATGGTATAAGACGCAACCGTAAACATCTCCAGAAGATTCCAGAATTAAAAGATATGCTGACAGAGCTGGAGGTGGATCTACCTGATGACCCTGACGACATGAGTCCAGCTGCTCAAGAACAAAACAGGAATTCACCAGTGCATGTTCATACCAGAACATTTCTCGATTTGGACGCACTATCAAAAAACCTGCAACATTCATTGAAGAGTTTTGATGATCATCATCACTGAATTTGGACTGATTGATATTGCTGAATAATGACAGTTTGTTGTACTTCATTCAAATTCAGAGTTAGCAGAGACTGATAATTGCTTGGCACTTTTATGCATGTTGTCAGGCAAATTAGCTGAAAACTTTTAGAAATAATTTAAATGTTTGAACAACAAAGAAAAACTTTATATATATAAAAAAAAGGGAGATGTCAAGGAAAACAACTCGGTAAATGTTTTATAACTTGGGAATAGGAGTTGTCCCCCGCGCATCTGGAGCGACGACTAACGTTCTCATCAAGACGAAAGTAGTCTCCGGCTTAACGATGGTTACTCAGACCGCATACGCATACCGCCCGGCCAACCTGATATCTACTATTTTGTGATTCCTCATAAACACGCTGCACAAGCTGTACGGTACTTTTGGAAAAATGCTTGGCTCTTGTTCTGATGATTATGTATCTGATATCTTAGTGGAGTTAAAAAAGAAAAAAAAAAAAAAAAAAACGAAAGAACAGGATGTGATTCGTCCTGGTTGTTGGTTGTTTGACATCGCATTGCTGTGTGGAATCAGTTCAAATCAATCTACCAGTTAAACAGTCTGTGTCACACAGATATAAATTCAGCAGATACTTACATCTCTCTCTCTCTCTCTCTCTCTCTCTCTCTCTCTCTCTCTCTCTCTCTCTATCTATATATATATATATATATATATATAGTACGCTTGTGTCGGGAGATTTTTCTTTTGTAACAGCTTCACTTCAAAATGACTGCAACAGTAGCCTGCAATTAAGCACATGTGATCTTCAGTACCCAAGTTGGAATAGATTCTGACTTTCAAGCGTGATCACTCTCCAGATTGAGGGTAATTAGCCTTAATTAAAAACAGTCTAAAATCTGTACCACCACAGAGGACCGTGGCTGTAAGACTGCGGAGGGAAAAGAGCCAGCCTGTGCAGTACAATTACACAGTCGCGTAAAGTTGTGCTGTGCTGAATTAGCCCATGCGCGTATGCGTCCATGTCCACTTTGATAACACCCCACCCGTCATGCCCCACCCTACACTTTGTCTTCCTCCCTCCTTCCTTTTCCAGCCTTCCCCCACCCCCTGAAAAGCCGGTTCTGATCTTCCTCATTCCTTTGGCTAATTTTTTCTCGAGAGTTGATTGCTTGGGAGAGTCACAATTATCACCTCCCTCCATCTTCCTGTTTCGGCTCTGGCTTTCTGTGACAGAAGAAGACATAAGGGGGTTGAGAATTGTTTACAGGGCAGGGGTGATGGTGGGAGGTGGCGATTATGGGCTTATTGAACCAAGGGTGAATGCTAGTGTATTATAGTTGCATATCAGTACGATTTTCTGCAACTATTTAATCAGCTCATCCATATGGATTTCATAAATGATGCCAATCTGATTTTCAGTCGATAAATTGATCAACCCTCTCAACCCTACACCCGTAACTTATAAATCAACAAATCAGGTATCCATCTTCTCACACCACCACTCTCTGAGGTCGAGTCAATTATGATGATGATGATGATGATGATGATGATGATGATGATGATGATGATGATGATGATGATGGTCATCATCATCATCATCATCATCATCATCATCATCATTAGTATTCTTATTGTTGTTGTTTTTGCTGTTTTATGACGGTAGGCTGTAGGTGTGCCTTGACAGACACTTGAACACTCCGTTATCTTCATAACTCTCTGCCCTCAGCCAGACGCAACTGAGTAGAAGGGAGTATATAATTAGTCCAGTCCTAAATGTTGCATATCCATGACGTGTCTACTTTGCCTCCGGAATGTGCAGCATACACTGCATTCTGCAGATTGCTCTTGGACAGCGAGGCGCACGCTTGTACCAGGCGAGCTTACAGCGCTTGATCACTGTGGTGAGAGGTTCTTGTCTAACAGCATACATGTGGTTTTTTTTTTGTTTGTTTGTTTGTTTTTTTTTTGACTTTATATTTGACGGTCACTCGTCTTATGTCGTATGTTTGAATGAGATCAGGATAACTCATCTGAAGGATCTATTCTAAAAAAACCTTTGATTTCCCACTTGAAATCTGCCGTCTGTGACCACCTCTTAGATCCATAGGGAGGAAGGGCTATCACCGATGACTTGCTGAAGTTTCAACTTTGTTTGAGAAGCTGTTGAACCTGGTTTTCATGATGAGTTCAGTCTTGTCGTGACAGACATGGGTTGGGTTTGCCTCGTCTATACTTCCTTTGATGAACTGCCTCATATGCTCAGAATGGACATGAGACACCTGAAACTGCTTCACCTGTGTGTGTGTGTGTGTGTGTGTGTGTGTGTGTGTGTGTGTGTGTGTGTGTGTGTGTGTGTCTGTGTCTTTCGTCACAAGATCACTAATGTTTGTCAATCGAAAATTTGCTTTTCTTTGAGCTGACTTGATATCTCTAGTCTGGCCTTTTACCAAAAAGTCTGCATCGTTCACTACCAGTATTGGTCGTCAGAAAAACTGCAGGACTCGTAGAAGCCACCCTCCAATGGGTACGATGGTGTTAAAGTTCAGAAGCATTTATCCACATAATATTCTCGATGAACAGAATGGGAGAAGAGACAGCCTCGGAAGAAGTTTCTAGGGGCATTTACTCGTAAGATCTGCTCTGCTTACATCTTTCTATAATCTTGCTATGATGTGGTTAAACTTGTCCTTAAATGACATATTTTTCATGACCTGCCAAAAACTCTTGAGCGCTTCTAGAAGTCAGTGAATTAGTCAGGATGACTTAATATTAAGTCAAAGGTACATCTCCATAACAGTCGGATATTGCAGCTCTGTTCATGTGTGGCTCTTTTTGTGCTAAAAACCTGGTTGCTCTTCCCAGATTTCTTTGTCTTTCTTTTGTGTCTGTTCAGCGGGACTCTCAACATCACTTTGATGGGGTGGCTTGTTGAGCTGCGGCTCGTGTAGCTTAAACAGTAAGCTAGGGCCCCTTCTCCTGTATGATTACGTTATTCTTAGAAACTGTCAGTGCGATAGTAAATATCATCTGTTAGGTTAAAGAATGCAAACCTGTCACCTGACTAGCTTTGAAGATCACTGCATGTCAAGGTTGATTCTACAACCTGGATTGCATTGCTCATGATTCTGAGCCTTATGGACCTGCTCTGAAGGGGAAAAATCAGAGGGAAATAACATCTGCCTTTGCCTAGCAATTAGAGTGAACTTTTCTGAGTTAATGGGTAAGCAAATAGATCTAGAGAGTCAAATATCTGATTTGAAGCCTAGGTCTGAATAATGATCAGGATATTGCCTGCTTGCGTTACAGTTGCAAATCGTTTCCCGCTCACGTTTGGGCAATTTCTCTTTCTGATTGAACTATTGTTGGGATACATTTTAGGTGTGCCCATCAGCAGCATCTCCAATGAAAACTGGGGGCATTCTTGCCCAAATCGAAAATCTAAAACAGATTACCTTCCTTCCGAAAATCGTCTATTGCGATTAGTGTCTTACATGGATTTCTGTCAAAAGCTGAGCATCCAACGTACGTTAGAGACCATACATAGTCTGAGCACTTTCCAGTCCTTGCTCTCGTTTAGACAACGGGTTGCACACCTTGGCTCAGCCACCTTTCAAGCTACTGGCTGGCGCTAGTCATCGTTTCTCGTGTTACTCAGTCGAACGATCGGTCCCTCACTTTTTCACACCGCTTTTCATGAAGGAAGCATGTTATGTGGATACGTGTGCACCATAGTAAAGGCCAAACAAGCCTTCTTTTCCAGAAGATGGTGACCGGATATTATGTGCGCGCAGTACATTGTTCAATAAAACAGTTCCAACGATCAAACATCTTGCCAACGTCCAACTCAAGGTCAGAAAACACCTGAAACAATCTTCAAACAGAATCCTAGAACGTCAGCCACAGAGAGAGAGAGAGAGAGAGAGAGAGAGAGAGAGAGAGAGAGAGAGAGAGAGAGAGAGAGAGAGAGAGAGAGAGAGAGAGAGAGATGTTGTGTGTGTGGTGTGTGTGTGTGTGTGTGTGTGTGTGTGTGTGTGTGTGTGTGTGTGTGTGTGTGTGTGTTGCGCGTACACGTGTGTGTGCATGTGTGTGTGTTGTGCTGTGCGTGAGTGTGTATTGTGCTGTGCATGTACACGTGTGTTGTGCTGTGTGCATGCGTGTGTGCGTTTTGTGTGTGTGTGTGTGTGTGTGTGTGTGTGTGTGTGTGTGTGTGTGTGTGTGTGTGTGTGTGTGTGTGTGTGTGTGTTGTGTGTGTTTGTGCGCGCGCGCACGTTATTCTTAAAGAGGTCAATTATTCTCACCTGCACTGACAGAAGACCTGACGAATGGACAAGTTGACGGCAGGTGTCAGTCTTTGGTGACACTCCAGCAGATTTGTGGCCTCGAATGGTGAGACGCTTTATGTAAAGGACGCGTGCGATGAAACAGGCAAATATCGTTGTGATTGATATGCAAAATAACATGAACCTGACTTTGCATATTGGAGTAGTAGGATGAAGTAAAGCAAGAATCATTGTCACGTAGCCAACCATGATGGCAATAAGTATGAAAAAGGATAACTGTTTGTAACCAGCCCCACTGATGCCAGCATGAACCTGACAACAAAAGAAACCAAGAACAGTGAGGCACACAAGAATACCAACCGTTGCAATGCTTGTTTGTAAAATTCCTAGAACATTAGAGAAGGCTGGTGTGAGTCCGGCACAATGGAGTAACAAGTGTGTGTAACTGTGTCAGGGTCAGGCCAATGGAACATGGGACAGTCTAGACAGCGTGAGCCATTGAGGTATTCACCAGCATTACAGCGCTTACAAACCCAGCAACATTTTATCGCTTGCACAATGCGTGCCTCGTGCGGTCGGCATGGCAAACTACACACAGACATGGGGGTTGTGAGATTTGGGTCCAAACAGCCATTTGTCCAAGTTACATTGTTCACAGGTGTCAGTTTACGTGTGAATGTAGAAAACTCGTAGACTCTTACCATCTTATAACGACCAGCAGACGAATGTCTCAACTGCTGATGATATAGTACCAACCCTGACGGTCACCGTTTTTCATCCAGTTCCAGCCAGCCGCTGTACCCCATCTGTCGTGTGGCTTTTATTTCGTGCAGAAGCTCAGGACCGGTTACACATTCTCTGGCCGCAGATCCGGTCAGATTGCATTGAGAACTTTGAAGAACTCGGGAAGTGGCGTTGGCAATCATGGTGACAGCGTCAACGATGTAGCCCCTGATGAGAGCTTGTGGACGTATGTCTATATATTCTTGCTACGGTCAGTTGCGTTGATGTTACAAGTACGATTCTTCAACGAACACTGATAATATCTCTCCCAGATCTTCGAGAACCAAGGATTTTCTGAGCTATTCTGTTGGAAACAAAATGAAAGCAGCATTATTTTCTTTCTTTCTTTTTCTTTCCTTTTTTTTTTTTTTTTTTTTTTTTTTTTTTTTTTCTTTTTTATTGTTTGTAAATTTTCTGGGCATGGCGCACATGGACCCGGAATGACAGAATATAACATCAAACATACCCAATACAGTGTTAATCACTTTAGCTTCGTCGTACTGACCACCTCCCCCCCCCCCCCTCTCTCTCTCTCTCTCTCTCTCTCTCTCTCTCTCTCTCTCTCTCTCTCTCTCTCTCTCTCTCTCTCTCTCTCTCTCAAGTGACATATTTTCATTGCTATCATTGACATTATTATCCAATTTACCGAGAGAATGTTTGCTGTTCTTCTCAACCAAGAACTTGCCTGTTAGTCTGTAAGAATTTTGTCTGCGTGTTATTATTTTTCTGTTTAATTTGATGAAGTATTAGCGGTTTTCATTGACCATTTTCAACATGACACGGGACAATAAACCCATGTCTGACTTGAGACAGATTTAGAGGGGGAAGTGTGTGTGTGTGTGTGTGTGTGTGTGGGGGGGGGGGGGGGGGGGGGGGGGGGGGGGGGGGGGGGGGGGCATCTCAATGCGAATTAGGCCCTTAATGAAATGACCGAAATATATCTAATTTGGAGAAAAACTTTCGCATATTTGGATTTTCGGAATAACATCTGTCCAGTCTCATATGTAACAATGGCATTGGAAATCCCAGGCTATGCTACTGTTCATAGAGATCCTGAACCAAGCATGGGAACTTGAACCATTGTATATCTTCATCAATCAATAGAACTTGGTTAAGTGGACATAATTCCGTAAAAGGTCCATCCACCCTCAAAATTCTGAACTCACTGTGATTAATACAAGACAAAAACGTCAAACCTTTAGCTAACCTACCGGTACTTTGCATTTCTAAATGGGAAAAATAATCAAGAAGTTTCCTGTCACATCTTTGGAATGAAAAATGATGATAATCTGTTTTGTTCAAAATACCCAGAACTAGAAAGATTGCAAGAAATCATATCCGTTTTATTTTTTTTAACCAAGAACTTAAAAATTCTGCATGCAACAACAAAGGACTCTTTATGCATAAATACTCCATGGAAATGTTCCATATTCTTTAAAGAAGATGTCCACTTATTATTATAATATTCGACAGCCACATGAAATAAACCACCTTTATCGCAATGATTACTTAATACAAAATTAGTCTGGCGTATTTGGGGCTTGGCTGTGGAAGTACACCCTTACTTTAAAACGAAGCAAACTTTGAGAAAATCAAATCTAGTTTCATAAGTCGCTGATGAATGTCTCACATTTGACTATTATATCACAAAATATATTCATCATTCCAAATTCAGATCTAGTTTCATAAAATTCTGATGAAAGTTTCATATTTAACTGCACTATACACCAAATGCATTGATCTTTCCGTGTCATTGATGTGTCTATCGTTGTATTCCGCTTATGAAGTCGCGCGAGTGTGTGCGACTATTTCTATCTCATTGTCTTTCTCTGCTTGTCTCCGTGTTTCTTCCTGATAGACTGTCGGTCAGTCTCCCTCACCCCATCCC
The DNA here is from genome assembly GCA_016801955.1 of Conus betulinus. Lineage (NCBI taxonomy): Eukaryota > Metazoa > Mollusca > Gastropoda > Neogastropoda > Conidae > Conus > Conus betulinus. Next base: position 12,555 of record JADBJO010009707.1, read on the forward strand.
CCTCCCCTCTCTCCTCTTGTCCAGTTTATTCTTGTTCTTTGGTTTCTTTTTCCAAATGTACTTGTGCGCTCTTTGTTGCAATACCTTTTCATACGTTTCATGTATATTTCATTATGTTGTTTGGTGGTTTTTCTTTTCTTTTTTTTTTACTTAGGCAATGTGTAATCTTCCTTTGCTCAGAGAGCTGGATGCAAAAACAATATTCATGCTAAATTCATTATTTCCATGAAATTTTCTCTCTCTCTCTCTCTCTCTCTCTCTCTCTCTCTCTCTCTCTCTCTCTCTCTCTCTCACACACACACACACACACACACACACACACACACACACACACACACACACACACACACACATACACACACACAACATAGAGATACAGACAAACAGATAGACGGACAGATCTTCCATCCTTTTCCTCACCCACTTTTTCTCTCAACCGATCGTTCACACACGTAACTTCACTCGTTTTGTAAGCTCAGTGGCAAGGTACCGTAAAACGATCGAAAAACATCAATTAGCGCCATAAGCCGACTTAATCCTATACAGACTGGCTGGTATGACGTCTTAAATCCTTACATGCCAACCTTTTTTTTTACCCTTGTCAAATCAAGTAAAATTTGTGCACACTATGCGAATCTGTGATGGCTGAGAGAAAAAAAAAAAAAAAAAAAAAAAACAACCAACCAACCAACCAACAAACAACAACAACAACAACAACGACAACAACAACACAACAAACAACAACAACAACACAAACAACAACAACAACAAACAACAACCAGTTCGAACAGAATGAAAGCAAACGTATGTGCTGCGCTGACTCACTTTGAAAAAAAAAAAATGACGCTTCACTTCTCTGACTGCCACAATAAAAGATCTCTGCTGCTTAGCTACGTAAAGTAATCATTCTTCAAAACTTACTGAAATGCTGCAATTGATGACATTGTCATGATTGGTGTCATGGTTGGTAATTACATTCAAAACCATCATTAATGTCATATTTACCTTAAGGGGCTGTTAACGGGAACATTTTTCTTGGCCTATCTTAGTTTTATAGAACGTATGCACTGTATATAAGAGAGTACGCCAAGTAAGTGTGTGTTGCTGTGTCTGCGGTGAAACTGATCCTGTGGGGTTCTAGTAATAGTGATGTTTAAAAAGGAGACGGCGTGACAGACAATACAAATCCGGCGCACGGAATTGAAACTGAGGATACCGAGACGACGACCATGGGGGGGGGGGGGGGGGGGGATATTGAAATGGAAGCTTTGTATTGGCATTTGACTGTGGAATATATGGTTCACAGCCATCATACACAGAACTAAACGATCCTTACGTATGATTAAGTGATGCACAACAACAAGAACTGAGCAGTCTGAAATCACTGAAGACGGCAGAAACAGCCATGACTGTGATATCAGCATGAGCGTGTCCTGGCCATGATTAGCTGTGATGAAGAGGGTAATCGTGGTAGAGATGGGGAAAAGATTATGAAAATATTTGAAAATATAAACAAAGGCATCGAAAGTGACTGAACCAATTGCCAGTTTATTTTGATAACAGAGCTAACTATGACGGTCTGAAAATGGCGAGCATGAGCTTCTCTGCCCATCGCGCATAAGAGCTGAGAAACGTAGGTTCGTTGTGTTGTGTCTGTGTACTCCCAGTTCTAGTACTTTAGAATGGAAACGAAGAAATACTCTCTCTCTCTCTCTCTCTCTCTCTCTCTCTCTCTCTCTCTCTCTGTGTGTGTGTGTGTGTGTGTGTGTGTGTGTGTGTGTGTGTGTGTGTGTGTGTGTGTGTGTGTGTGTGTGTCCGTCCATGGTCAAAATGTGTTCCACTCGCTCCAGACAAAACTACTGGGCCGATCTTTCTGAAAATTTGTCGGTATGTTTATTATGGGTCAACGATGATGCCCAATGTGTTTTAGTTAACCGTTATAGCAGATGTTTTAGTTTATCCCGTTAAAGCCGTTACTAACGGCTATAACTGCCCATAACGGTTTTTCCTCTTTGTGGAATATCTCAGAAAGTACTTGACCGATGTTTCTGAAATTTGTAAGTATGTTCATTATGGGCGACGGATAACGCCCGACGTTTTAGTTAACCGTTATAGCCGTTACTAACGGCTATAACGGCCCATAACGGTTTTCTTTTTTATGGAATGTCTTAGAAAGTACTTGGCTGATCTGTCTGAAAAAATGTAGGTATGTTCATTATGGGTCACGGATGATGCCCGACGTTTTAGTTTGCCGATATAGCCGTTACTAACGGCTATAACGGCCCATAACGGTTTTTTCCTCTTTATGGAATATCTCAGAAAATAAGTGGCCGATATTTCTGAAAGTGTAGGTATGTTCATTATGGGTCACTGATTATGCCTGATGTTCACGTTTACCGTTATAGCCGTTACTAACGGCCCATAATGGTTTTGCTTCTTTATGGAACATCTCAGAAAGTTCTCGACCGATCTTTCTGAAAATTTGTAAGTATGTTCATTATAGGTCACAGATGATGGCCGATGTGTACCAGAATAGCCATCACTAACGGTTACACCATCCAAGACGGTTTTTCCTCTTTAAGGAATATCTCACTCGTATTCAGGATAAACTGGGAGTACGTTTATGTGCTTTTCATCATTTTTTTTTCTTTCAGTGAAGTTAGGCATCCATTAATTCCTCTGAAATATTGTTGACACGCTTCGTTGATTTGACTTTATGTCAGGATTGTGTCCAAACTCCTGATGGTCAGAACGTTTATTTGTTAGGGGAGCGTGTCGACAGAAAGCATGGATTGCACGTACATGCCATTGAAAAACAACAAACAAACAAACAAACAAACAAAGAAAAACCTCAAAGGATTTTAGAATCTTGTGTCTGCGCTCACTGTTCAAGAAAATTGCAGCATGTATGTAGCTAAGCGGTGAACAGTTAGCTCACGGAGATTTGTTACCTGAAATACGAGTAGTTGATAAGAGTGAGAGAGAAAAAGGCTCTGCAGGAACGTATGCCTAACAGGTTTTGTCATTTGTTGTTTTGCCCGATTGGTTGTTTTGTCGACGTTGCCTGAGCGAGTCTGGCACTTTAATTCTGACATCAATGAATGAAACGACTAAAGGCATTTAGTAATTTACTTGTAAAAAGTATTCACGATTCGCACCAGACTATGTTGGAAGGGTTAGGGTGTAGCTGGGTGTCACAATAAATAGAAAACTTCCCACGAGGTAAGTGAAGAAAAGACAAGGTAACTAGAAGAGAACAGTAATAAAGAGATTTTCATTGCAACCGTGAATGATGTAATATATTTACTTTTCAATATCATTTCGTTTTATTCCATCTCCCTGTTCCCTCCGTCACCCTCGTCCTATCGCCATCTTCGTCACGTCACTTTCATGGCAACAGAGGACTCTTGCACCGTCACTTGTTTCTCCATGCTACATGTGGATTTCGCTTCTTTATAATCTCCTGTCTGACGAAGACCATTTGGGTCGAAGTTCGTCACTTCAATGTTTGCTATGTTCATCTGGCGGCTCAGCGTTTCAACATTTGTTTTCATGTGTTGACTTATGCCTACAATTATTATACTTTGAAACTTATTCTGTTCAAAATCACTCTCACCTTTTTTGTGTGTTGCCTCTCGTGTTCAAATACTTTCCCTTCATCAGGTGTTGATTTCCAAGCATAGGCTCAAATACTTTTCATTTTGATATTAATGACTCACTTTTGGAAAACTTTCCTTATACTGGTCACTTCTGTACCTTTTGTCTATCCTTCACTTGCCCTTTTGGGAGTTCATTGGTTTCTGATGTTTAGCCCCGCAGTAATGAAAACACTACAACATTGTTGGTGGTACTCTATGCTAGACACCGTATGTGGTTTGCTATACCTGTGGAAAACCAGGACTGCGTAGCAGATGTCATCCGAGCGACGAAAGTTGACTCTGGTCTGGCGTAAGCAAACAGTTCTATCAGAAATGCGGAACTTAAAGATTTCATTTCCTGTCAATGAAGGATTTGCTATTCATCTTAAAATCTTACAACGTCGGTTTTTCCCCCATCCCAGTTCCTTCTTCCACCTCCATCTTCTCTCATCCTGTCTTGTCCTATCAAGTCATTTTTTATAGCAAGTAAATATTCATTTTCCCCTACTTGGTTCTCCCCATACATAATTCGTTTCCATTCTTATCCAGCCTGATGAAGACCATTAGGTCGAAGCTCGTTGCTCCGATGTTTGTTATGTTCATTTGGCGGCTTGGTAATTCAAAAATAAGCAAACAAAAATTCGTTCATGAATGTACGTATGCAGCGCCTATGCAGGTTTGAGACCAAGCTCTGAGTCTTTACAATCCATTCTTACCTTCATATAGTGGTAAGTAAACCTGGATAGAGCTGACGAAGAGCTGTTCCTGCTGGCGTCAATTATTCGTTTCCCCTAGTCAGTCAGTATATAGAATAAAGTTTTCTCGTTTCTTTCTTTTTTTTTTTTTTTTTTTTTTTTTTCTTATTCCTTCGTTTTTTTTTTCACGGAGGACGCATGCTTAGTGTATACGGCGACATCCATACCAATTGCCAAGTTGACATTCTCTTGCAAAGTGCTGGTATTTTTTGTGTGCACATGATGTCTTTGTCCCAAATAATGCTGATTTTATTTTGTTTTTGTATGGGCAAGTCTGTCAGAGTCATGTGTTTGTTGGTTTCTGAATGTTTAATGTCATCACGCACCTAATGCACACTGACAATATGCACATGAAAGTGTAACATTGGACAAATGGAGATACCTTGGTAATCCATTTTTGTACAAAATAGATCAAGTTCAGAGTTAAGCATCCTCCAACAGACGACTCCTGGTGCAGTGTCTACACCACCACGAAGATAAGAGTGACCACTGAAGCCTCCCAAAAGCCCGTAAAAGTTTGTGGACTTCTTCAATACGATTGGCTATGACGATGTAAGTGAGGAGAATGCACAGTTATTGTTTGTGGAGAATAATCTCTGCAGCTTCAGGATTGAAGAGGGGGTTAAAGTTGATAAGCTGCTGTTTTCCTGTCTCTCCAATTGCAGAGGGTTAACTTTCTTTGAAAACTACACCATGCCCAGGTGTGAACATCTTCTGATTCTGTATGGCTGTTTCCTGGAGAGTAGCTTACGCCTACTTTGTCTTGGCAAAGAAGCTGATACTCCGGAGACAAGCTGCAGTTGTATTAATGAAATGAAGGAGCTGGCTGCATGAAATTTAGTCCATTTATGCATCCTCGTCCTCAATGTCCAACGGAGGAAATGCATTTTGCAATTTCTCATAAGTGCATGTGTGTGTGTGTGTGTGTGTGTGTGTGTGTGTGTGTGTGTGTGTGGTGTGGGGGTGTGGGGGGGGGGGTTTTGCTGGCTTTGTTTTCTGGTTTGTTTTTTTTCCTGTGTTTGTTTGTTTGTTTGTTTTTTAAAGTTGTCTAACGCGATGCGAAATTTTGATCTTGATACTTTAAATGTAGATTAAGATTTGCCTACCTTTACTTCCATCTCCACCCAATCGGGGCGCATTTTTAGGGGATACACGAAATAAGGCTAAAGTGGTTGCCTATTCCAGTTACTTCCAGTGGATTGACTGAGGAGGGTGGAGCATTGCCTGAGGACTTTGTTTTTCCTCGGTTGCCCCGACTTTTGACGTTGGGACAATCTTTGGGGGTGGCGGGTTGCACGCCAGGGGTGTGTGTGTTATTTTTCTTCAGGAGAGGCGAGCTAAGCGCCTCTACCTCGGGTTATCACTTTGTCTTGAACAATGTTCGGATAATATGGAGAAAAGGACTGCTGTGTGCGTGAGTGTGTGTGTGTGTGTGTGTGTGTGTGTGTGTGTGTGTGTGTGTGTGTGTGTGTGTGTGTGTGTGTGTGTGTTGTGTGTGTGTGTGTGTGTGTGTGTGTGTGTGTGAAGTGAAAAATAACGAACGTTGTCGACACTTTTTAATGTTGCAAAATAACGAGAGACCACACCAAGGGTGGGTGCAAAGCATCAACGTCTTTGCTTAAAAATTTAGAATGTTGTTGTTTTTAGCATAGTATTTATTTATCTATCTATTTTTTTCTTCGTCCAAGCAGCGAAGGAACAAGAGGGAGAAGAGTAGCTGCCTCTGACATTGAGGGAAGGGTTGTCACATGCACCTTTGTAAGCTTCCTTGGAGCAGACATCATGCGCCTCCTTCCCCCTACAATGTTCCAACAGATATCCAGTCTTCCTTCATGATGATGATAAAACCACCTATTTTCAGGCACCTAGTCTGCGCCTTTGCGGAATAGAACATCGTGTAATTTGATAACACTCTGGGAAGCCAGCTTAATTCCAAATGTCACCGTCAGGTACGCTACTAAGTTCCTCACAGCAAATGACTCATCTGTGCGCGAGTTTAAGAATTATTTGGGGCAAGACATCCTGAATGGCTGATTCAACATCTTTGATTTTAAAACTATCACAAGCTTTGGTCGCACACACTTCTAAAAAAGTATCTTTGATTATAAAACTATCACAAGCCTTGGTCGCACACTCTTCTAGAAAGGCCCAATTGTTACGTCTTTTGTAGGCTGTTACGGTACACACAGGCTAGTATGGGATTCTTCTCTAGGTTGGTTTGAGGCAAAGAGATGTTGAGAGTCAGTCACTCCGATCTTCAGATCCAGGATCCAGATCACACTGTAAAGCGAACACGGCAGACGTAAAGAAGACAACGAAGGGAGAGAAAACATGGAAAATGAGAACTGATCTGCAGCCAGAATGAAAGTGATCCAGGAAAGAAAGATGATAGAGTAGATCATGTGTAAGTCGCTGCTAGGCTACACCATCATCCTCAGCTTGTCTCACACACCAGAGGCAATCAGTTGCCCTTACGCCAGTCAGCGTCGTGACCATACATGTTTGGACGAATTTGGAAAAACTATCATTCTATCACAGAATTTATCTCCTGTTAGCATTGGTTAACACATCACTGCCACACAAGCCCTGCCACTGGAACAAAGTCGCAACCCATCGGAAGATACGCGCACAATTTGTCCACGTATATGTGTGGAGGAATGGAGTAGGGTGGCGGTGTATGAAGTTCACCGACATAGTCATATAAGTATTTGCCTCCATGTCTGAAATTTTTGCCTCTTTATATAAGGTGCTATTGCTGCGCAGTCAACTCTCTCTCTCTCTCTCTCTCTCTCTCTCTCTCTCTCTCTCAGTTGACTTGCGACCGTCGTCGAGGAAGGACGTGAACAGAGAGCTCAGTCAGCTCACTGAACAGAGAAGCTGTTACAACGTACTCGCCGTAGATAAGATTCCTTTTCGCGCATCCTGAAGTACTCCGTTTTACACCTTTTCTTATCAAGTTTTCTTTCCTTTTGAAAAATGCCAGTTAGCGCTGAGCAACAAAGATCTGCTACTGGTATTTTCTTACCTGTTTTCATTGGGTTTATGGCGAAACGGGCCAAAACGAGCAAAAATGCTACGGCGTACATCACTGAAGATTAGATTCCGTTTATGTCCGCCCTACTGACATGGTGCCGTTGTTCCTGACACTAGGCCTGATACTACTGCAGTCGGGAGATATCGAAGTGAACCCTGGGCCCCAGGACATCGACCGGAAACTGGATCAACTCTCTCAGCAGATACAGGCTGTGGTGAGTGGAATGAATGAGCTGAAGAAAAAAACCGTCAGTTCACACCACGCCACATTGCAAGACATGTCGACTATAATGAGTTCGTTGTCCTCTCTCAATATGTATGTCAAGAACAACAGCAAAAATATTGACTGTTTGATCAGAAAGGTGAAAAGGTGAAAGCGTGTGCAGACCCTCCAACAGAAAAGTGGACCAGCTCCAGGCTAACGAACAGCGAAAAAACGTTAAAATATCTGGCATCAAAGAAGATAACACGGAATCTCTTGATTCGCCGATTTCTTTAGCGATCCAGACCTTGAACAATCTCTTTGACTCCTCTTGTTTCAAGTTTGATGACGTTGACGAAGCTTACCGTGTTTGACAGACCAAGTGGTTCCCGCTGTAGACCCGTCATCGTCCGCTTCCGAAGATTTAGTCACACGATGAGGGTGATGAAGAACAAAGAGGCAAGAAAAAGGATGGAGAAACATGGGGTTAAGATTGGTCCTGACTATACTCCCACAGCAACGCGACCAGCTGAAGTCTTTGTGGGAGAACAACCAACGTGGCTAACTGAGATGAGGCAAGATCATTGCTGCTGCTGGGGTTGTTGATCCACATCCACGCCCTAAATCCAGCTACTCTGAAGCAGAACCCGAACAAGATATCGCAGAACCTGGGGCCATTGGGGAGTGTCTGGCAACCTTCCTCAAGGACAACTACGACGGATATTGGGACTGGAACATGCAGAAGGAGACGGAAACTCATCCGTGAGTTCTACAGCAACTCAGGACTGCAGGCCGACGATGACATTAAGAGCATGCCCCCCTCTCAGGGTGACTCCGAGGTCACCGGTACACCCCCACCTCATCGATCAGACCATGACAACTCTACCAGCGATACGACACACAGCGGCGACTTTCCTGTTCTTGAGCCAGCTTTAATCAGCGCAACTGCTCCTGCTCTAGGGCATCTCGAGGTCGGTTGGTGGCAGCCGTCAACTGCAACAGTGTGCTGACCAAATCACCACTGATGTGGGGCCAGGCAGAGGCACCGTCGCCGATTCTCTGCACTGTGCCGGTGCAGAGGTTGTCACGCGTGACTACCCTGTGGCACCAGACAGCTTGAAGACGAAGAGAAGCTCCCTAGAGCGAGGGGTCAGTTACCGAGTTACCGAGTCGACCGAATCACACGATGCGTGGGGCCAGGCAGAGGCACCGTCGCCGATTCTCTGCACTGTGCCGGTGCAGAGGTTGTCACGCGTGACTACCCCTGTGGCACCAGACAGCTTGAAGACGAAGAGAAGCTCCCTAGAGCGAGGGGTCAGTTACCGAGTTCCTGTGACGAAGCGGACGCTGTCCGCTTGCAGGGTGCGGTCACGCGTGGCAAATTCAGACAGCAACAACTACGTTTCCAGTCTCAGCGGGCATCTGTCACCCTTGATGCCTGACGGGATGGCCAGCCCAGTGTTGACGACACACACACACGTTCACATTCACGTGTCCGTAGTGCACCTACTCCTTTTAAGTTATTGAATTATAATGTTGGGGGAATTGCAAATAAATTAAGTAACCACGAATTTACCAGTTTTTTTTAACTCTGCTGATATAATATGCTTGACAGAAACCTTTGTAGATGAAAGTTTTTTTGAAATGAATGTTATGAAAGATTTTGTGTTGTTTTCAGCTCCGGCAAAGAAACTTAGTAGACCAGGTAGGAAAAAAATGGAGGAGTGATGGTTCTGGTACGTAACGGTTTCGCTAATTATTTCAAACCCACCAACGTGAACCTAGACAATTTTGTTGTGTTAGAAATGTCAGCAATATTTTTTACTGCTGATAAACCAGTTGTGTGCATTTTCTACTATATTTCTCCTCGGGACTCTCCAGCATACGCCCACTCTGATATGGGCATTGGTATTGATTTAATCGAACACTGTTTAGCAGTGCTGCTGGAGAAAAGATCAGATTTCTATGTTTTGTTATGTGGCGATTCGAATGCCCGAACAGGTGAAGGCAACAGCCGTGAACTAAACTCAAACTGAACGACGAGTGGTGTTGAAAATATCTACCTAGAAAGAACTTCACAAGATCTTGAATTCAATCATGTCGGTTTGCAATTGCTTAGCATATGTGGCGTCATGCAATGTTCAATTATTGGTGCTAACCGTTTTTTTTTTTTATTTATTTATTTATTTTTTTTTTAGCTTTCCCAACCTCTGCGCCACCTCAGAGACAGTGCACCCACGCTGCTCATTCCGACACCCCGTCCACAGCCAAGCTCGGTCGCCCGCGCCGCAGCCCGGCACCGGCAATCCACAGGGAGCAGTCAATGTCAAGTCGTCAAGAGGCAACCCACCGGAGAAGACACTGCACTGCTGCCGAGTCACTTCGGTGGTGTTCAGTGGCGCCTGTTCTGATCTAACATACGCAGGACACCACCTACTAAGCCCCCTACTGACGACAATAATTGCTTAGTCGCGGAGCCGGCATGAGTGAGGTCTCCCTCCGGAGGGCGCCACCACGTCCGTCCAACGACAGCCCCTATGGACCCGCCGATACCGGTGACCCCAACGGAACCAAACCAAAGCCACAGAGACGTGGAGAGGACATCGAAATTGAGGTCACCATGAGGGCAGGGCATGAAGGGCCACAGAATTTGAGACACTTTTTGTATGCTGATCGATGAGAATGAGGATCATTAAGATGATGCTACGGATTTCCATTTCGGTCTGAGACTACATGACAGGGCTGTACTCTACGCTTCCTTTCATAATATATCCCGGCGTCAACCAGGCCCGAGAGATACAGGCACCTGCAGTGTTGGTCAAGAAATTTGAGCAACACTCTCAGAAACGCATCCATTAAGTGGAAGAAACTCGACTGTGTGGTCCCAGTCTTCCCAACTGAGTCCACAGCAAACTCAACTCTGGGTAGGAGCCAGTCGGGGCAGAAAAACCCACATGACTCTGATGGGATTCGAACCCACGACCTCCCAGCCAGGAGTCCGCGACGCTAACCACTTCGCCACGGCGGCTGCTGGTCGTGCTAACCGTTTTTGTTTTGACGACAGTTTCACTTATGTTTCTTCAACAGGATCAAGTACAATTGACTATTTTGTATTGTCTAATGACTTATGTAATGAAAATGTCTAGATTCATTGACAGTAGAAAACTGTTTGTGTAGAATCCGATCACTTGCCCGTGTCTCTGATTCTTAAAGGTCACTGCCATCTATCTCGAGATGTGATCGCTGTGCCAGTGCTCAGTGGGTTGAAAAGTATGTGGAACATGGAGGAAAACGATACGTTCCTCAGATGCTTTCTTAGCGTTGATATCCAAGCAAGATTGAATAGTGCTGTTATTTTGATTAATGTGGATGTAAATTTGGCGCTTCAGGTTTTTGTTGACTGTTTGACCAGTTCAAGCGTTGGCATGAGAAAGAAAGTTAAACTAGGCGGGTCCCTTCACAAGGAGACCTGGTTTGATAAGGACTGCTTTTTTACTCGTAAGGAAACCAGATCAAAACTTCGTACATTTAAGCGCACACGTGACACAGGTGACTGGCATACATACGTTAACGCACGTAAAGAGTACAAATCACTTTTGGAAAATAAATGTAAACGATTTAAGGCGGACAAAACCCTGCTTCTCGCGAATACCTTGCACAATCCTAAAATGTTTTGGAAAGAGTTAAAGGCATGCACTGGTCTATCTAGAAAGCAGACCGCCCCAAATAGCATCTCGCTGAACGAATGGCAGAACCATTTTATGAAAGTGTTTCAGTCTAATGTAGCTAGCCAAGTGAGCAACTCAAATCTGTTACCTATAAATGCAACGTACGGATTGACTTACTAGACAACAAAATCTCCATTGAGGAGGTACAAAGAGCTATATACTCTTTAAAAAAAAACGGTGAGTCAAGTGGCGAAGATGAAGTTTTAGCTGAAATGTTAAAAGCGGCGGGAACCACGTTGTTCACTTTTTGACCAAATATTTCAACGCTATTTTTGATGAAAGACAGTATCCTGAAATGTGGTCAAGTGCTGTAATTGTCCCCATTTTAAAAAAAAAAAAAAAAGGTAATCCTCGTGTCACTGACAGTTATAGAGGGATATCGCTTCTGAGCTAACTTGGCAAATGCTACGTTTCTATTCCCAATAAAAGACTGTCAGCTGGCTGGAAGCGAATGGAAAAAATCGGAGAAACACAGGCAGGTTTTAGACGGGGTTATTCGACCTCGGATCACGTATTTACGTTGTATGGTGTAACGCAGAAGTACTTGTCTAGACAAGGTGGTAAGCTTTATGTCGCTTTTATCGATCTACGAAAAGCGTTTGATAGAATCAAGCGTGACATTCTGCTAGGGTCACTATACAGGGCAGGTGTATCATCTAAATTTTTGAATGCAATCAAGGCAATTTATTGCAAAGTGGTTGCACGTGTTAGAGTTGATAATGAGCTCTTCGAACTTTTGAATGCCCCCAAGGCTTGCGCCAAGGTTGTGTCCTTAGTCCAACTCTTTTTGCTATAATCATAAATGAGCTTGCGGAATATGTTACTGAATTTGGCAAACATGGCATCCAGCCAGCTACTACCAGATTTTGTTGAACTTTTCATTTTGCTGTTTGCCGATGACTTAGCATTACTGTCATGCTCGCCTAGTGGCTTACAGCGCCAACTTGATTGTGTAAGCAACATGTGCACCAATCTCGGATTAACTGTAAATATTGACAAAAGCAAGATCATGGTTTTCAGGAAGGGAGGGTATCTGGGAAGACATGAGGAATGGTTTTATCAATGGTACTGACGTTGAAGTTGTAAATAGTTATGTGTATTTAGGCTTTACCTTTACCACTTCTACGAATATGTGTAGCAGTGCAAAGCAACTCGCAGTCAAAGGTAAAACGTCCCTTTTTGAGGTTCTGAAAGCTCACAGCTCTCTCAATCAAATGACAATAAATACTTTCTTTAAAATTTTTGATACCATGATTCAACTAGTTTTGTCTTACACTGCTGAGATGTGGAGTATCTTGATAAAGGATGACCCAACGAAAAAAAATCATTTGTTTGCTTGTAAAAGATTCCTTAACGTGGCCCTCCGTACACCTAACCTAATGGTTTAAGGTGAGCTCGGCAGACACCCCCTCATTATTAATGGTTTTATGAAAGCTTTGAAATAATTCTGGTTCAGATTGTTAAATATGAACGACAAGCGCTTACCAAAGCAGGCTTGCAGGATGCTTATGAATTCAGACGAAAACGGCAAACGGAACTGGGTATCAGAATCGAGGTTTTTACTGAACAGAACTGGTTTCGGAAGTGTATGGCTTGCTCAGGGAGTGGGTGATGTGAATCAATTTTGTAGTGTCTTTAAACAGAGACTCCTTGATATGAATTGTCAAGATTGGGAACACAATCTGACTACCAGTGATCATTACGCACTCTACAGAGACTTCAAATCTGACCTGTCCCTGAAGTATATTTGGGTTGTATTAAACAGAGATGTTTCAGAGACGCTTTAATTAGATTCCGACTGGGCATTACTTCTTGAAACTACATAGTAATAGATATGTAAAACCTGATGTGACTGTTGGTAACTTCTGCCCTTTCTGTCCTGGTGAAATCGAGAACGAAACACATATTTTGTTTCGTTGTAAACAATACAGTAGTATTAGACATGTACATATGAGGAACATAGCGCCCTGTAATGAATGGAGACAGTTTTCTCAGTTAATGTCAACTCAGAGCGAAGTTAAGATAAGGCAACTAGCTTGGTATATCTTTAAATGTTTGGAGATTCGTGACAATCCGTAAATTCGCTCAAAATGTAACCGTAAACTTTTTTTTTCTCTCTTCAGTATTTTTTTGATTGATTTTGTGCCTTGAACATTGTAATCCCCTTCCCTTCCCCCCCCTCGTCCCTTCCCACTCCCACTCTTCCGCCTTTCCCCCCTCCTCCTCCCTCCATGCCCCCCACCCCCCTTTGTATTGTAAGTTGAATCCACTTTGTGTAATATGTCAAGGCCTGAATTCATAAAAGTATTCATTCATTCATTCATTCATTCATTCTCTCTCTCTCTCTCTCTCTCTCTCTCTCTCTCTCTGTGTGTGTGTGTGTGTGTGTGTGTGTGTGTGTGTGTGTGTGTGTGTGTGTGTGTGTGTGTGTGTGTGTTGTGCGCGCGCGCGCGCGCGCGCGCGTCTGTGTGCGCTAACGTACATTTGCTAGTGCATGTGTTTTGTTTTGAATATATTTGTGTTGTATGTAGAGATCTCTTTCCAGGGAATGTCAAACTTATTCTAATATTATAATATTACTTTTAGAGTGCACTAATCTACATCTGAATTAAGTTATAACAAAGAATTGTCACCTCTCTCTCTCTCTCTCTCTCTCTCTCTCTCTCTCTCTCTCTCTCTCTCTCTCTCTCTCTCTCTCTGACCAAGGCAACACAGCAAACGAATGTGTTCACGGGGAGATAAACCGTTTTCCTATTTATATCAATTCATCCGTGCAGTGTATTAGACACTGGATTTTTTTTTTTTTTTAACGAATGGATGGCGAAAGATCATAAAGAAAATTGCATAATATACTGTTTGGATTACGATCACGAGATAAAAACGTCCTGGTTTCGGGTATTCGGAATCTTTTTGTTACATAATGGATTAGAGTCGTCTGAACAAATCAAAGCGTTGAAGATATATAAAGGTTTTTTTTTTTTTTATAAACAATTACATTAACGACTAATAGATAATCGATAGTTGGCTCGAAAACATTCAGAACAAAGAACAATACTCTTCTACATAACTTTTGAAAAATCTAATGGCTGTGAGAAGTATATTTCATCTAAAGTTGCTAACCAAATCAAAAATTATCAGACAAGGTCAGATTCGAAAATATGGACATTGAAATGTATTAGCACTGACACATAAAGACTAAAACATTGATATGTTGTATCCTTTATGCAAAGAATTAAATGAAGATAAGTTACACTTTTTGTTGTTCTGCACTTCTGGTTATACGGCGTGAATATGTTCATCAGACATTGTACGAAACCCCCATGCTCTTTTCGAGATGCTTTACTTGTAGCAAACGGATTTGAAGGAGTTTTAAGGAACGTATGCATTTATTAATATAAGGGCTTTACGAGGCGCATGGTTTTAATCTGTTGAATGAACGTAGCTGTTATAGTCACAGTGCATATTTGATATGCTTTATCTGTCAGCTGCTAGCTGTCAAACGATGACAAATTGCCTTGTTGTATGAATGGTTATTCCTTTACTGTACCCCCATCAGAGGAGGTCACGGCCTATACCGATTTGCTCGCTAAATCAGAGAGAGAGAGAGAGAGAGAGAGAGAGAGAGAGAGAGAGAGTACTATGTTAATGCTCAGCACTTATATTCTAATCCCCTCCCCCCCCCCTTTCCCCCTCAGCAATCACATACAAAGCATGCAAGGATATATCTACGTTGAAGGAACACTTACTTCTGTACGTTGCACGAACCATTCGTCATACCCGTGGACTACAGAATCACGATTCATGACCAAGAAAGAATCCAGCAACAAGTGACGAATTCCGTACATCGATGCGGCAAATTTAGCCCACCCTGCAGTACCGAGCCAGATAAATGTTTTATTTGGAAGTAAACGGCCTGTAGCTCGGATGATCGGTCGCACTTGGTTCCGTTTGACGATCAAGACGACCACGCGGGCTCTTTCATGCTCCTCCACAAGATCTTTGGCAATGTCTTCTGCCTGTTGAAAAGGAAAGAAAGCATGGATCTTTTCAACTTTTTAGAAACTCATCTCTATAGCGCGCTGCTCCTTAGTTTATACACAGCACGCATTTGGAAAACTGTTGTAACATAACTTAACTCAAGGCAATGCAACGGGTGACCTTGATGTAACGGTTCACATCAGAGAATCCAACCGTGGGTGTAAAACTCGTCAAAACAGTTATCAATTCTTTTGTTATTGTTGCTTTAATCCCATGCAGGTCGGGAATTTGTGTATGGAAGTACTGCTTAAACTCATAAGAGTATACTCGTACAACTGTCTGACTCGCTGTAACGAGAGCATAAACACTGCGCGCCCCAAATTACATTCCAGAACACGAGTCCAAACTCCATCCCAGCTCACCCACAAGGGAGATCAGACCAATACTCAATCCCTCATTCTGTTCCTAAATCACTCTTCTGCTTCAAAAATTCCCAAAGTGTTTCAAAGCGAAAAATATATCAATCAAGGCACATTGCACCTGTATTGGAGGTGGTTGTAATTCTGACCTGAGCGTGAATAACCCCCCACCGTGTTCTGAAACCACTTGCCGCCGAGTCATTTTGGACATTGTTTAGAATCATGCACCCAATGGAGCGAACATTGGCGCGTACCAGTGCTTACCCATCCTATGTGACTGGGAGGTAGAAAGGATATTGCCTGTTTCACTCCACAGGGTGTTTCTGGACCCTGCCCACAGCGCTCACCGGTAAGTAAATAAGAAACACGTGGGATGACTCTTGTTCCGATGATGAAATGATCATCGGGCCCATAACTCTAAACAAATGTTGCTTACGGCGCCGAATCGCCAAGTGGAAATGACAACACAGAGCACAGACAACAAACAAGGAGACATTGGGGATTCTCCTTTTTGTGAGCTCTGTGTTGTCATTTCTGCTAGGTGCTTTGGTGTCGTCAGCAGCATTTGTTTGGAGTTATGTGATTGTATGATTTCATCATGGGACGAAGAGTACCCTACTTGCTTGTTATTTACTATTTACTCTTGCCCGCCTCATTTAAGACTTCCTTTCTCTTATGAGAATATTTGCAAATTTGGAACAGAGTGGGGGGGGGGGGGGGGGGGGGGGGGGGGGGGGAGGGAGGGGAGGGGGGGGGGGAGGGGGGGGGGGGGGAGGTTCTGGCTGATTTCCACCACAAGTACATTCCAATTTGGAACCGGGGGGGGGGGGGGGGGGGAGGGAGGGGGGGGGGGGGGGGGGAGGTTCTGGCTGATTTCCACCACAAGTACATTCCTCTTCCCTTCTCTTTCCAAGTAAAATTCAGGCGCAGTGTTCTTTGATCGATATAGTGTATCATTATGGTACTTTGAGAATTTGAGGGGGAGGGAGCTAATTTTGGAACTCATATATACTTTGAGAATTTTGAGGGAGGAGAATATCTTTTGAACTAAGGGGGAAGTTGGCTTGGATTTATTTCAGGGGAGTGAGTTGGAGCACGTGTCCGTTCGAACCCGCCATTGGGTGATTTTTGGCATGGAATGTCAACAGCATGTTACGGGGGATAATATTTTACGAAAGGAAACGTAGAATGTCATGTCCCCTCAGACACTTACTTAGGCCCATAGCTCAAGGGTGAGCAACAGCCATCGACAACACTCCGTCATCGTACTCGGTTCTGGGTTGCTCGCTGAATGCCTGTCCAGTTGGTCCACTGCCTCTTTATCTCTGTCTCAGTGTCTCGCCTCCAACTGCTGCGAGGTCGGCCTCTCTTCCCTTTGCCCTGTGGGTTCCATGTCAGGGTTTGGCGTGTCGTGCTGGGTGCTGGCTGAGTGTGTCCAATCCAGCCCACTTCCTCCACAGAATCTGCTTGGCCACTGGTTCCTGTCCTGCTTGCTTCCATGGATCTTCATTGAGTATCTTCTCTGGCCAGCTGATTTTGAATATGCGCCTCAGACAGGTGCTGATAAATAATCTGAATTTTTTGCTGTATTGCCTTGGTCATTCTCCTAGTCTCGCAGCCATCGAGCAGAACCGGCTTCATGTTTAAATTGAAGATATGCAATTTTGTTGTCCTTCTGATCTTTCCTGAGGCCTAGATATTCTTTAGCATGATGAATGCTGCTCGCGCCTTGCCTATCCTAGCTATGATGTCTCGGTCGGTGCCCCCCTGCTTGTCATCTACACTTCCCAAGTAGACAAAGGAATCTACTTCCTGATGGGCTCACCTCCGATTGTGACTGGGCTGCTGCCTGTGGTGTATCTTCATCAGCTCGGTCTTCTTTTTGTTTATCTTCAGCCCTGTTTCTGCTAATGTTGTCGCAATGCGGGTGGTCTTGTCCTGCATCTGTGTGTGACTGTGGGAGAGGAGCGCCAGGTCGTCAGCAAAGTCAAGGTCATCTAGCTGCATCCAGGGTGTCCATTGTATCCAATTGTTCCTGCCTGTTGTTGTGGTCTTCATGATCTAGTCGATGACCAGGAGGAAGAGGAAAGGTGACAACAGACATCCCTGGCGCACTGCTGTCTTCAGCTCAAAACCGTCTGACTACTGGTCTGCATGAGCCACCCTGCAGTTCATATCCTGGTAAGTGCTCCAGATGAGAGAGAGAAGATCTTCTCTGGTATTCCATAGTGTCTCAATAGCTTCCATAGTGTCTGTCTATCTACACTGTCAAAGGCCTTTTCATAGTCGATGAAGTTGGCGTGAAGGGGCGAGTTCCACTCCAAGGACTGTTCGATGATAATCCTGAGGCTGGCGATCTGGTCGGCACAGGATCTGTTTCGCGCCGGAAGCCCGCCTGCTGGTCTCGGAGCTTTGGGTCAACTGCTTTCTTCATCCTCTCCAATAACATTCTGTTTACAAACTTGCCTAGCACTGACAGGAGCATGATCCCTCTATAGTTACTACAGTTTTTAAGGTCTCCTTTCTTTGGCAGTTTGATGACAATGCCTTCCCTCCACTCTGCTGAGATGCTCTCTTTTCCCCACATCTTGCCGAAGAGGCTGTGCAGCAAGTTGACAGCTATACCAGCATCCGCTTCAATGGCTTCTGCTGGGATCTCATCAGGTTCCGCTGCCTTCTCATTCTTCAGTGTCAGGATGGCCTTCCTGATCTCTGCTTTCGATGGCTTCCCACAGTTGATGGGCAGTTCTGTTTCTGTTGGTGGGATGTCGCGTGATGCTTCGGGTCGGAACGGTTTAGTAATTCTTTGAAGTGCTCTGCCCCATCGCTTTAATTGATCTCCTGTTGTTGTGAGGGTCTTTCTGTTTTTGTCTTTGACTGGCTTGTCATTCTGTTGGAACTTGTCCGCCAGCTTCTTTGTGGTGGTGTACAGCTCTCTCATGTTGCCCTGTCCCGTAGCATCTTCTGCTTGTCTGGCAAGTCTGTCGATGAAGTCCTTCTTATCTTTCTTCACACTTTTCTTCACTTCTTTGTCCGCCTTGGTGTAGTTTTCTTGGGCTTGTGCTTTGCTTGATTTTGTCCGGCTCATGCTCAGTGTGGCTTTCTCTCTTTCCTTTTGTTCAGTTTCTGAATAGTCATCAGAGATCCACTCCTTGTGTTTGGTCTTCTTTGTTCCAAGTACCTCCTCACAGGTCTCATGCCAAAGTTTCTTGGTATGTTGCCACTGGTTCTCGATGTCTGTTCTCTCCTGTTCAAGCAATTCTTCAAGTAGTTGGAACCTTTTGGTAAGACTGGTCTGAAATTTCTCCTTTATTTCTTTACTGCTAAACAGCTCCACATTATATCTTGTCCTTGTTGCATTTGTTGAAGTGTACTTCTTGAGTCGGAGTCTCACTGTTGTCACAAGCAGGTGGTGGTCTGATGGCACATCAGCACCCCGCATCACCCTCACATCCCGCCATGATCTCCTGAAGTTCCTGATGTAGTCTCAGACAGCAACAGTTTTTTTTTTTTTGTTTGTTTGTTTTGTTTTGTTTTGTTTTGTTTTGCTGTCCCAATCTCTGCGCCACCTCAGAGGCAGTGCACCCACGCCGCTCATTCCGACACCCCGTCCACGGCCACAGCCCGATCGGCCCCGCCGCAGCCCGCACGGCAATCCACAGGGAGCAGTCACTGTCAAGTCGACAAGAGGCAACCCACCGGAGGAGATACTGCACTGCTGCCGAGTCACTTCGGTGGTGTTCAGTGGCGCCTGTTCTGATCTAACATACGCAGGACACCACCTACTACTAAGCCCTCTACTGACAACAATAACTGCTTAGTCACGGAGCCGGCGTGAGCGAGCTCTCCCTCCGGAGGGCGCCACCACGTCCGTCCAACGACAGCCCCCATGGACCCGCCGATACCGGTGACCTCGACGGAACCAAACCAAGGCCACAGACGTGGAGAGGACATCGAAACTGAGGTCACCATGAGAGCAGGGCGTGAAGGGCCACAGAACTTGAGACATTTTTTATGCTGATCGATGAGAATGAGGATGATGATGATGATTAAGATGATGCTACGGATTTCCATTTCGATCTGAGACTACATGACAGGGCTGTACTCTACGCTTCCTTTCCTAATATATCCTGGCGTCAACCGGGCCCGAGAGATACAGGCACCTGCAATGTTGGTCAGGAAATTTTTGAGCAAACATTCTCAGAAAGAAACGCATCCATTAAGTGGAAAAAAAACTCGACTGTGTGGTCCCAGTCTTCCCACTGAGTCCGCAGCAAACTCAACTCTGGGTAGGAGCCGGTCGGGGCAGAAAAACCCACATGACTCTGACGGGATTCGAACCCACGACCTCCCAGCCGGGAGTCCGCGACGCTAACCACTTCGCCACGGCGGCTGGTACAGATATTTGTTTCAACGTATACTGCATTTCATGTTGTACTCTCGTTCTGACTTGAATAATCTTCCTGCTCTCAAGCTGACTTAAGGTACATCCCTGCCATGGTCTTTCCCTGCGCTGTCTTCTGTGTCAGCATAAAACTGTCTTTTAGATGCTCATAACTTGGGTGGGGAGAGGACAAGGTAAGAAAAAGGTGTAGGAAAAGAGAAGTTGGGATAAGGGTGGAAGGTGCTGATGGAGGACGGGGGATCCGTCAGTCACACTCCAAAAATGATTGCCCTCGACAAGAGTAATGCGCTATCCAAGGGAACCCAGAACAAGCAATACTGAATACGTTCAATGCAATTCAACTGTAGTAAAGGGTCTCCTCTCGTAGGAAGCATCTGTGTGTGGCTTGATGTGGGATTGGCATTAGACGAGTCTTGGTATGGCTGCGCGCGCGCACGAGAGAGAGAGAGAGAGAGAGAGAGAGAGAGAGAGAGAGAGAGAGAGAGAGAGAGAGAGAGAACGTACACACGTAACGAAAGAAGTCTCTCTCTCTTTGTCTCACTCTCTCCTTTGAGAGCTTAAAAAAAGACACACACACACACACACACACACACACACATGTACACACATACGTGCGCCCGCACACATACTCTCTCAATGCGTATAGACATATTCTCTCTCTCTCAGGCGATTACCCCCCCCCCCCCCCCCCCCCCCCCCCCCCCTGCACAGACAGACACACATACACCGCACGCATGCGCGCACACACACACACACACACACAGATACATACTCACGCTGCACGCGCACGTGCGCGCGCACACACACGCGCGCGCGCACACACACACACACACACACACACACACACACACACCACCAAATCACGCGCGCGCACTCTGGGAGACAGAGACTACGAGACAAAGACAAATACACAACAGAGACGGACAGCAAAGGAAGTGACCTCTGCGTTTGACCATCCATAAATGCTTTTAACCACAGCCAGGCACACATCGTTCTTCTCCAGCTGAGAGGACAAGAGTTCGTAGCCGTTCTGACCAAAGTTTTCACTGGAGTGCACCACCGACACGTAGGTCCATCCATGGTAGAAGATCAGCTGAGATATGGCTTCAATCTCGTATCTAAAAATGTGAAATCGTGGCTAATATATGCATTAACACACGGAGCAACTAAATAGTGAGGCCAAGGGAAAGAACAAGGCGGTAGAGTTTTATATGTTCGCGTGAAGTTTTTTGTGTTTGGGAGAAGGTGGGGTGGGGGGTGGGGTGTAACTGCACGTAATCTGTGGGACTTACAGTGCTTAGTCTTTATCCAGGAAGAGTTCACAACTCCGACTCTTATGGTCTCAATATAGCTGTGGTCCTCACGTGGTGTTAAATTAAGCGGTACATTCCTTCACGCACACACGCACGCACGCACGCACGCACGCACGCACGCACACACACACACACACACACACACACACACACACACACACACACACACACACACACACACACGCACGCACGCACGCAAGCACGCACGCAAGCATGCACGAACGCACGCATGGATGGATGCACTCTCTCTCTCTCTCTCTCTCTCTCTCTCTCTCACACACACACACACACACACACACACACACACACACACACACACACACACACACACACACACCTGCACTGTCTGTTGTTTATTTGAAAGTTTTCCCAACTACATAACATTTGTTGAAGCTATACTTAAGCACGTGTAGAAGCACTTTTAAAACTCAACTGTCTTGGCTTTCAGTGGAGCTAAAACTGATTATTTACATACTATTGGTTGTGTATTTGTGAGAAGGTGGTTTGAAAGTGAGGTGACTGCAGGCGGATATTGAAACAAACTTAAAAGAAATATTATTGTTCCACCAGACGAAAGAGACAAACAAATTACAAGAAAACGCACGACGCGTTTCGACCTCTTCGTTCTTCTTCGGGCAAGACAAACGACATTCGAGACAACGAAAGCAAAGAAAGAACAATCACTTATCTCCTCAAATTTGATACAAAATGGATACGGAAATAGACCAAAAATGTCAAAACCCTTTGTGTTTTGTCTTGTAATTTGTTCGTCCCTTTCGTTCGGTGGAACAGTAAATCTTTTAGGATTTATCTGAGAGTGTGTTGGGATCATGAAAAGCAAGCTAATGTAAAATTTAATCTATTTCAATACTTTTGCATGTTGCAAATTCTCTTGTATGAGCCGTTTGTTTAGGTGTAAAAAAGCTTAGTTTAATTTGCTGTCCACGGACTCTCGTCTGGTCAGAGACACCATTACTGTTGAACATCCACGCACCACACGTAATAGCTTGGTAATTAAGATTACATTATTTTGGTAAGTAAACATTGATCCTTACATTTCATATTTTCTAATCTAGTACTGTTTTTTTGTTTTCATTTTCCCCCCTCGAATCAGAGCAGCGCAATCGGAAAAAAAGCAAACAATTAAAAAAAGTTGTATTCTTGATTATAAGTGCGCGCGTGCGCGCACGCACGTGTTGTGTGTGTGTGTGTGTGTGTGTGTGTGTGTGTGTGTGTGTGTGTGTGTATGTGTGTGTGTGTGTAGTGTGTGTGTGTATGTGTGTGTATAGTGCGTGTGTGTGTGTGTGTGTGTGTGTGTGTGTGTGTGTGTGTGTGTGTGTGTGTGTGTGTGTGTGTGAGATACTATATGGTGCATGTGTAATGACTTACTCTGACAACGACCGATTACCAACTGATTGCTGATGATTGCGAAGTCGCTGCGGGGTGATGAGGAGGAAGGACGGTTTTCGGTTTACTCCCTCCCCACGTCTTGTATGTGTGTTATATGTGAAGGAAGCAGGAGTAAGCTTATTGCTTTGTCCCGTGACTAAGAGCAATCAATATCTGTGTCCGCCTCACCCCCGCCCCTCCTCATCCCCCTCCCTCCTTGAGTTTGTTGTTTTTTTTTTTTTTTTTTTTTTTTTTTTTTTTCATGGGGGCGACGTGTTTGTAGCGATTGGGAGGCTTTGAGATGGAGATTATCCACACTTCCCAAGTTTGTCACAGTTCATTATTTCTGCAAGAGAAAGGTCCAGATGGGCAGGTACAAAAACCCACATGAGAGAATCACTCAGATCTGTGTTTCCTCTGGTCTGAAATCAGCTGTGATGTCCTTAGGGCCCCCACACACCAATGTCAGCACACCAAGGGGTAGCGAAGGCCAAGGATGGTATGTTTGCATTTATGCACTGGACTGCAGACATTAGGCATTACTACCAGTCTCGTGTGTAGACAAAGGGCGTTCTGCATTTGCTGTTAGCAAAGATGATCTACATAAAGGAGTCCTCTCAAAGAGTGGAAATGGAACTAATTGCTCCCATAATCCCTGTGTCAAAGAACGGCCACTAGCCTGCACTCGTCGTGGTGCATTTGCTACAGGTTCTACTGCGACAGATTTTGGCACAGAAGGTAGCAGAAACAGCATTCAACATGCAGACACGGCCGGGAATTCCTGAAACTGTGGGATGTATTCAAGGAGGTTTACAGGTAGCAGTCTGATAAAGGCCTACGTACAACGTCCTACCATGCACAGTGTAACGGACTTTTGGAGTGGTTTAACACAACACTGAAAAAGATGCTGCTCTTGTTTACGCCTGAAAAGCGATTAGAGTGGAATAGGTGGATCCTCATGCTGCTAATCGCACACCGTCAAGTTCCAAAGGAGAGCACCAGGTTTTCCCAGTCAAACCTTTCCATGGGGAAAGTGTTTGTCCGTATGAAGGTTCTCAAAGACATGTGGATTCAGCTAGAGCGTCCCGAGTTGCCTATAACCGTGGAGTATGTAACTTCTCTAATGAACAAGATTGCTGATTCATGCAACACAGTGCGCGAGAGAGCCTATCTACTTCTGTCAGGAGAACAAACATTATTTGATGTGAAGACAAGACCAGCGTTTTGAGGCTAGGGTCTACGAAGCTTGTTCTTCAACCAACCAAACAGAACAAGTTGGAACTTGCCTGGAAGGGACCTTTCACAGTACTGCAAAGCGTGGCACAGGCAAACTACTGTGTTGCAGTCGGTAGTGAGAGCACACCCTCTTCCATGTCAATCTGTACAATCTACAAACTGTCTACGAATAACATCTGCAGAACGTGACATCCAACATCAACCGACTTCAGGTTCTTGTGCAGCAAGGTACTGAGGAAGTAGCACCTGTGATGTGAAGGGATATTCCTACGATTTAGCTCGTGGAATATGAGGGATCCCAGGTTGAAGTTAGCCTCGTTGACAATCTTGGATTCGGAGATTGGTTGAGAGGAATGTGGTGCAAGACCCAAAATTGTTTTACTGACGTACCAGACTGCAGGACCCCGGAGTCCTGCTGAATTAAGCTTCAGACTGATGAACCTCTGAGAGTGTGGCTACAACGTGTGCCATACGTTCGGAGAGAACTATCCGAGACGAGGTCCAGTCTTTGCTTCGCACAGGTTTCATTCAACCATCGGTGTCACCATACTGTTTAACCATTGCGCTCTTGAAGAAGGATGGCAAGACCATGTTCTGTGTGGAGTTTCGCCGATAAAAGATGGTGTAAGAATCTGACGCAGAACCCACGCCCGACAAGGAGAACATCTTTGACAAACTGAAAAGAAACGGGTCTTAAGCAAGATCGACCCAGCGTGTACTACAGGCAGAAATGTGCGTGGATGACTGCCTCCAAGATTGAAGAGGTGCATTTTTTATGGAGGGTTATGTCGTTTGGATTTTGTTTATATGTGTGAATGCAGGGGTGGGTCCTTGTGCGTATGTTTGCATGCGTGAAGGCGCGCGCAGGCGTGTATGTATGTGCCATTGCTCAATAAATTAATAATGTTTGTTTTTGCGGCATTGCAACTGTTTTCATGTAAACTGAATAAGCATACTTGAACACAAATACATTAAGAAAGATCTATCATTAACATTGTAAAATGGTCATCGCTCTCAAAATAGGCAAGTCGCGATTTTTTTTTTCTGGGTATCCCAAACACGTTCAGCGGTCATTATGATAGAGTCCCGAAAATGATTTGGAGAAATAGATCAAGTTTAATGCATCGGTATGGCATTTATCATGAGCAAAATCAGAGGAGGGATATTCATTTTTTTTTTCTATAGATCTAAAAAGAGGGTAGAAGAAAAGACGATACTTACGACCAGAGACACCAACCTGTCAGGCGGGATAACTCTAACAAAATAGGGATATCGGTCTTTGTCGCTGAGTTGATCACTAGAGGCGTACACACTAACTTGAGGGATCTTCGCAGCTCCCAGTACGTTGGCAATAGCACTGGAAGTTGGACTGTAAGCTCCACCTATCACTGCTACCACATCATATGCCTCTTGACTGTTGTTTTCGGTTGCTGGTACTGCGTGAGAGAACAACAATGTGAAAGACATAATTATTTGATGCTGGGCGTCAAACTGTCGGCATTGGTGCAAGTAAGCAGATCAAGTTTGTTAATAACCATGTGAAGAAAGATACTTGAATAATATGGCTAAGGAGCATGAACTATTGTAAGATGAAATATATGCTGCCTCTTAAAATAGTCTGGAATCTAAGGAGTATACAATATTGGGTACATAGTTTAATAAGACTGCGGTTAAATGAAAAGAAAAAAAATGACAAGAATCTCGAAGAAGTAAAAACAAATCCTGTTTCTACTTAACACTGGAGTAAAAAGAAAGACTTAGTAGATCAAACAATTTGCAAAACAAACACTTGCTTGTTCTTTCGTTTTGCGGCCCGTTAATTCTGTCTTTGTGATTGTTTCAAGTTGTGGCCCCATTTTGAAACTAAAAAGACTGCTTACAACACAAGGGAGAGCTGTTATGCTAATGAAAGTGACTCTTTCAACGCCTGCGGATCCACCGGATCTTATCATGAAAGAATTCCAAATATTTTGTGTTCAGTTTGGAATAAAAGGCAGAACAGAACAAAATTCGTAGAAAGAAGTGGCTGTAAAAGAGATTCACAATGATGGGCTGAGTCTCTCAGACTTAAAAAACATACCTTGCAGCATTTAAAATTAAGATGGATCAATCGATATAGAACTTCTACACATAAATTGAAAGATGTTGCTATCCTCAATTGTTCTCAGACAGAACACTTTGGAAAATATCTTTCAAGCTGTTAATGCAGGTATGCAGAGAAATTATCATTTTCGAATGTTTTAAAGTTCTTATAAAATATTGCAACATAAAACCAAATTGCTCAGAAGTTCTGTTGAACATATTCTCTTGAATAAAAAACATAAACATATTCTCTTGAATGAAAACATAAACGTTTGGAACACACACACACACACACACACACACACACACACACACACACACACACACACACACACTTGTTTTCCCCCACTACTTAATTGTTCAGCGCTATATATATATATATATATATATATATATATATATATATATATATATATATATATATATCAAAGTATGATATTGAGCTTGACTGTGCTACACTGGCTATTCTTTAGCCAGTTCTTTTGATATTTATTTGTAAAAGTAATGATTCGATGTAAAAACAAAAAAGCGACACTAAAACACTAAACACACTAAAATATCAGGGTCAGAAATAGAAATCATTTTCCATGCAAAGAAAACTTTGTTGCATAGCAAAAATGAAA
Organism: Conus betulinus; assembly: GCA_016801955.1. Classification (NCBI taxonomy): domain Eukaryota; kingdom Metazoa; phylum Mollusca; class Gastropoda; order Neogastropoda; family Conidae; genus Conus; species Conus betulinus. The sequence continues at coordinate 39,356 of JADBJO010009707.1, forward strand.
TCTGGACTAAGAGCACAAGCAAGAAATCGACTTTTGATGCTACAATGGGATCATTTGATGGCACCGAAACTGCCGAACTTGTTGGACTATTCATGCTATCTAACATTCAAAAAAAAAAAAAAAAAAAAAAACTTGGAAAACAAATTGGACTGTACAGAGATGACGGCCTTGCTGCGCTGAACGACAACCCTAGAAACATCGAAAATAAAAAAAAAAAAGAATTGTGCAAAATCTTCCACAACCAAAATCTAAAAATCACTATAGAAGCAAATAAAAGATAGTGAACTATCTAGATATAACATTAGACATCAAACAACATATATATATAAACATACAAAAAACCAAACGACACACCTGTTTATGTAAATATAAAAAATAATCACCCACCTTCCATACTGAAAACAATACCCAGAGGCATAAACAAGAGACTATCTAACTTGTCATGTAATGAAACAGCATTCAACAACGCTGCAGCTGAATACCAAGAAGCATTACACAAAAGTGGCTACAACTATAAATTACGATATGATCCAGACAATAACATGAGCAGACACAAAAAGAACAGGAAAAGGAAGATAATATGGTACAACCCCCCGTACGACGGAAGAGTTAAAACAAACGTAAGGAAAGAACTCTTCAAAATTCTGACATCATCTTTCCCAAAAGAGCACAAATTATTCAAGATATTTAATAAAAGCAACATCAAATTATCATATTCATGTATACCCAACCTCATAAACATCATTGACTCAACCAACAAAATGAAAAGCAGTACAGAGAAAATGAGGGTGAAGAAGGAAATCCTGCAATTGTACCAAGAAAGAATAGTGCCTTTAAGCAACAAATGCCTCTACAACAACATTGTGTATCAAGCCACTGTAACATCAGAGAACGCAGAAGAAACATATATGGGTATTACTGAAAACCAATTTAAAACTAGATATGCAAACCACAAACAGTCATTCAATAAAGAAAGATACAAAAACCAAACAGAACTGAGTAAATACATTTTGAAGCTTAAAGATAAAAAATAGACTACAATATATCCTGGAAAATCATAAAAAAAGAGCAGCATCATACAATAATATTTCAAAAAGATGTAACTTATGCTTAACAGAAAAATACATAATACTATGTAAACCACAATTGGCAACCCTAAATGCCAGGATGGAAATGGTTAACAGCTGCAGACACAAGTGGAAATTCCTATCAGTGAGCAGCAAAAAAAAAAAAACACACGAAAAAAAAAAAAACACAGGCAGCACGTGATGACAGACAACACAAGTAGCTATAAAACACTGGCACAGACCCCACAGATCCTGACGATTTCAGGTGCATGAAACAACGTTGTAGGTTTTAAGCCTTATTTTTAAACCTTACCTTTTCACACACACACACACACACACACACACACACACACACACACACATATATATATATATATATATATATATATATATATATATATATATATATATATATATATATATATATATATGTAGTGCAGAGCTGACCACTCAGACTGTTCCGTATCTTTTGATCTCCCTTGCATCCTTAAATGGATCCTCAAGCATAGGCTCAAAGATTGTCCCTTACATTTTATCCTGTTTTGTGTAATGTTTTTAGTTTTCAACAACATTTTTCCTCTCCAAACATTCGTTTTGTTTAATTCTATTACCTTTCGCTGGCTGCTTTGGGGGTGCTGTTGCATTCTTTTTCGAACCCTTGGCGGTCGGAACACCACAGAATTATGGACTGTGGTGTGTCTCTATCTGACGCCAAGAGCACAGACACAATCAGCTGTGTCTCCCTGATGAGTCCGATCCAGCGGACGAAAGGCCTCGGAGCAGGCGACACATATAGATCTGTCTTCGGGAGGGATAAGGCCTCGGAGCAGGCGACACATATAGATCTGTCTTCGGGAGGGATTGCGATAGTTTCTTCATGCAGCTAGTGAAGGGGTTTTCATATTTTTTATATACATTTTCCCATCTATTTCATCTTCAATTTTTTTTCCCTCTCAATTTCCAATCTTTCAAATCATTACTATAATGATGGAAGAATTGTTAACCTGCACTTGTTTTCCCCCCACTACTTAATTGTTCAGCATTATATATATATATATATATATATATATATATATATATATATATATATATATATATATATATATATATATAGAGAGAGAGAGAGAGAGAGAGAGAGAGAGAGAGAGAGAGAGAGAGATGTCCACGTATACATTTGATTTATACTATTACAAGCTACTTAATATTTATAGTTTTAAAATGAAACCAGTGCTTACGACTACTTCCAGTACTTTAAAACATATTAGAACAAAAGTGCAAATGGACACGAACTTAGCCAAATTGAAACTAGACCAAAAGAAATGTTAGATGGACGGGACTTTAATTATAATTGGCATTGGAAATTGTTTATTGACGAATTTTAGCTTCAGAGTACGGGGACAAAGTTGGGAAATATCTACAAGACGCGTTATCAATAATCACCCAATTGCACCATCCTAAACCGTCCTAACTTCCCTTCCAACGATAAAAAATACATGTTACTGATTTCATCAACAGTTTTAAAAGCATACATCACCCTGAACGGTCAATATCAAACATGTGTCCAAACGTTAATAAATATTTGAAATGTATTTCCGGCTGATGAAACCTACCGTACGCTGGAGAGTTGACTGAACACCTACATGCTTCTCCTCCAGAATGAACTGCTTCCTCAGCCTCGAGGACTGTGACATGTTCACAAATGTGTGTGTGGGCGCGCTCGTGTGCATGTGCGTGCGTGCGTGCGTGTGTGTGTGTTTGTGTTTGTGTGTGTGTGTGTGTGTGTGTGTGCGCGCGCGAGCAGTCGTGTTTCTTTCATTATTTTCTTTCTCCTAGAAAAAAAAATCACCGATATGAATTCGGTTACATTCTGTTTAAAAAGAAGTTTGTGTATGTGTATGGGCAGTTTGTATGGATACAAATACTTAACACTTTTAACAAATTGAATTTGTTCAGATAACTCTCTCTCTCTCTCTCTCTCTCTCTCTCTCTCTCTCTCTCTCTCTCTCTCTCTCTCTCTCTGGAATGGATAGAACAGCAATTTGACAGGCGAACATGAAACTGGCTTGAAAAGAGTAAAGTCCAGCGTTGATCATATGCTTACTTTATTGGCACTCGTACAAAAACAATTTTGTTCTAATCGTAAATTGTATGTAGTTTTCATTCGAAAAAAAAATTTAATTCCATAAAGAAACCTATCATGGCTTTCATATCAAAACAATTACATCAAATTCAAGGTTATGTTTTTTTTAGGTGTATTCGCAGCATGTATGACAGTGTTAAAGCCAGAATTAGATGTGGAAATAGTGTAAAAGATTGCATTACTTTCTCTCTTGAAAATACTAGGAAACGCTTGCAGCCTGTCTTTTTTTTATTTCTTAATGAATTAGCATTAGAGGTGACAAGGGATGGAATCGCCGCACAATGTATATGTCAGATTATTCAAATTATGCGTACTGCTTTTGAATGACTGTTCAGTTAAACAGACTCGAACTGTATGCAGCCTTGCCCTTGGGCGACACCAGGCTGATGGACTTCATATGTGTGGGCATTCCCTATGTGTATGGACATTCATTGCCCTTCCGTCATACGAGGCTCTGTCAGGGCGACAGCTTATGTTTCCTCAACACTAAAAATACCTTTTTTTATGGGTTCTCAAAATACTTTGTCTCGCTTGCACCTTGGGGATAATCGGATTGAAGCTTCGGGACTTAAAACTGGATACCCTGAAAACAATAGTCAGCACAGAAAAGAGGTGGGAAAAAAAAATGTAGATAGGATTTTTTTTTTTAAGCTGAAAGGCTAGCCAAGAAATGTTTCAGGATTTGTACATGGAACTGTTGCAGTGCCAACGATTAAAAAAGTAATATGTGAGCCATGTAATTTTGATGTTCTGTGTCTACGAGAAACTACAAGTATCACCCACAGACCATTGCATTCGGATCACTTCACAATCTTTCAAAAGCATGAAGTACGAGGACTACCTATGATAAAAAAAAAATAGAAAAACAAACTGTGCAGGACAGACGTCCCGGAAGTCAGAATGACTTAAACACTACATAGTATCCACACAAGACATATCCAACAGACGCTTCTTATTCTACATATCCACGTTTTGTTGCAGACAGGAGACCTGAACCATGGTGAAGCAACCATATAATGTCCTGAGAGACTTGCTGTAGACCTTGTTATAATAAGAAAACAGATTACCATCGTAGATTTGAACGGTTAGAGTATATACGTTGATCGTTTTCTTGCCTATCGTAAGAGTATTCCACGATCAAAGCATTGTGTGTGTGTGTGTGTGTGTGTGTGTGTGTGTGTGTGTGTGTGTGTGTGTGTGTGTTTTTCTACTATGAATTCGCTGATTCATTTCATTGAAATAATGTCTTATCATCGCAAAGTTCATAATCTTTTTCACGTGTGCTATAGATTTATGTGATGCTACTAACAAAGAATGTAAAACCGTATACCTATGATGAAACATTTGTATTATGTTTGTTCATCACAGTTCCTCGGCTAGATACCAGATACTAATTTTGCATTCACTGAACATGAATGGAACAGTTTATTCAGACTGGTACATTGTTGTTGTCCTTCAAAATACGAGAATAAAAATCAGAAGAACTGCAATTCATATATACATAAAAATTTTAGAATACCGTGTGTGTGTGTGTGTGTGTGTGTGTGTGTGTGTGTGTGTGTGTGTGTGTGTGTGTGTGTGTGTGTGTGTGTGTGTGTGTGTGTGTGTGTGTGTGTGTGTGTGTGCGCGCGCGCGTGCATGCGTGCGTGCGTGCATTCGTGCGTACGTACGTACGTGCGAGTGTGTGTGTGTGTGTGTGTGTTTGGGGGGGGGGGGGGGGGGGGGGGGGGGGGGGGGGGGGGGGGGGGGGGGGGGGGGGGGGGGAGGGGGGACCAGAACCAGTCAATTTACCAGATCGTCGTTCTTATACAGCAAGGTAGAAAGTCAGTAATAAGCTTACTTTAAGCATTGTTTCCGTATATTTACATGAGAAGCCCAAGGAAAAGAACAGAGGCTAGATAAACATATTCTCGTCTTCTCACTTAGCTCCGTGGGAAGTTACCGAGGTGTCAAAAAGAAGAACGATTCAAAGCTTGGAGTTTAGTTTCTTGTTTGTTTTTTTTTTTTTTCCTTTTTCTTTTTTTTTTTTCTTACTTTTTTGTCTTTCCGTCTCTCTCTTCCCTTGAAAGTTCTCTGGACTATTGTTTCAGTCAGCCCATTGGATCTTGCTTCATAACTGTGCCAACACTATCTCTTCTCTCTTTTTTTTTTCATAGTGGCAATCACCCTCATCATAGTAGGCCGTGTGAGGGCAAGTCTGCAATGGAAATATGATCAGCGTATCTAAAACCGATCATCATTTTCATTATCTTCTTTTTCTAACGAGAAAGGTGACTCTCTTTCCGTATAGCAAAACTTTAGGATTTTTTTTTACATTTAGTCATAATCCTGATCTAATCGGTGTGCTGGCTAAATTATTCAACTTATCTAATTATCCCACAAAATCAGTAAATGGAGGGTGTAATGTCATGATAAATCACACACACACACACACACACACACACACACACACACACACACACACACACACACACAAGCACGCACAATCAGACTAGGTAAAATCTTGTCTATGTTTCTATCTAGTCGTCACGTCTTCCGCAATACCAAAATCAATTATGGAAACTATTAGAAAAGTAGTTACAGACTCAGAATAAAAAACGTACTTGGAGAATATTTCGACAGGTTCGCCCTGTATTCTTCAGCTCACTGTTGCTGTTGTTGCTGGCTCAGCAACTGACCCATGTCAAAGACAAAACGGGACCCCCTCAAGCAGTGTAGTGTAGTGTACCAGGTAGGGTGTCAAGACTGTACCCATACCTACATTGGCGAGACAGCAAGACACTCACTCACCACCCGTCTACAGGAACACCAAAACCGATCTACTCCTGCCATACATGAACATCTACAAGCCACAGGCCATAGTTTCAGCTCCCAAGAGCCAAGATCTTATCTGCAGAGCCCTTCCTCACAAAAAGAAAAGTTAAAGAAGCATCGAAATTAAGACCAGACGCCCCAGCCTGAACAGTGATCAAGGCTTTGAATTCCCCCCCCCCCCCCCCCCCCCCCCCCCATCTACAACCAGATCCTGACAACCGTTCACCCCCCCCCCCCCCCCCCCCACCCCTCACCCCCTTCCCAAACAGTCGTCTCACCAGGCCTCGCTGCCACAACAGCAACATTGAGCTGAAGAAGACAGGGCGACCCCTGTCAAAATATTCTCCAAGTAAGTTTTTGATCCTGAGTCTGTAACTACTTTTCTAATGTTGAATCCAGAATCCAGAAAAACTATATTCTTATTTATGGGAAACTAGTTATTATAACAATAAACAACATTGTCACAAATCTCATGGACGATCAAAGTCTCACAAAAAACCAACCCTATCTTATACATACATGAACTAGAATACATTTATTTTCATGGAGGTTTGTATCCTTTTCATAAGTTGCTGATATGTTTTCTTTATGTTCATTGTATTGAACACTTTCATATAACCGAAAATGGTAACGTATGCTTAATCCCTCTGATGACGGATTTTCTCGTCATGTCCGACGGATGAGTAGGCTGGCAGGTCTGCTGATGTGGGTCTTCATGTGGGAATGAAGACCAATTCCTGATGCACAAAGTCGTCCACAGGTGTTACATGGAATGGAGTTTTGCAAGGAAGGCCCTGTTTCTTCCGAATCCTATTTTCCGGGATTGGCCCGATTTTTCCGATTCCTATTTGCTGGATCGCGACAGCTCTGTTGCGCTCGACTGTCTCTATGCCCTGGGTACACCGTTGCTTTCACTTTATTTTGTCAAAGGCGACATCTTCCCAGGAAGCAGTGTCGATGTTGCAGCTTCTGAGTTTGGCTTTCAAGGTGTATTTGTATCTCTTGAGAGGCCTTTCTTGGTGATGTTTTCCTACTTTCAGTTTTTTCAAAGAGCAGCATCTTTAGAATTCTACTGTCCTCCGTACGGACAACTTGTCCTGTACATCGGAACAGGCTTTTGATGACTATACATTGAATACTGGATAGGCCACACTTCTTATGGACCTGTAGATGGACACTCTGTCTTGCCATTTAATGCTGCATATCTTGCGCAAGGATCGTTAATGAACTGTTCAAATAGTTGGATTTGTCCGCAGCACGTTGTCCAAGTCTTACAACAGTAGAGGAGAGCGCTCAGACCCAGAACTCTGTGCACGGCAACCTTTTTGCGCAATTTGATACCATGGTCTTGCTACAGACTCTTTGAGACTCTGTTAAAGGCAGAGCTGGCGTGTAAGATGCGTAACATCACTTTTCCAGAGGTCCGTTGCTGCTTGCAGTGCTGCCCAAATAGCAGAACTTGTCCACATCTTTTTTATCTCTGTGATGTTGATGACGACAGGTGGTGGTGGAGCACTGCCAGCTCCGAGCAGTGAAAGCTGGAACAAGGCCTCGATCTTACCAAGCTGATTGCAAGTCCAAGGCGTCGATTGACCCTTGCTATGTGATCTGTGGTGCACAGGATCTCTTCATGGGAGTGTGTGGCCAATGCACAGTCAGCAGCAAAGAGGAACTCTCTCAGAAGTCCTGGCCTGAAGTTGTCAAAGGTTAAAGTTTGCCGTCAGTACGAAACTGAATTTATATCCACTTTTCACAGCCCCGGAACGCATCAATCAGCATTGCAGCAAATAGAAGGAAAAAGAGGGTGGGAGCTTACGCGCATCCTTTTTTTTTTTTTTTTTTTACTGGAAATGGGTCAGAGTATCTAAATTTTTCTTGCACCCTCGCCAACATGCCATCATGGAATGAAACGATCAGCGAGATGAGTTTTCCAGGCAACCAAAACTTGTGTAGGATCTTCCACAGGCCAGTCTGATTAACGGTGTCGAAGGTCTTGATGAGATCAACAAACACCATGTGGAGCTCCTGATTCTGCTCACAACATTGTCCCTATAGCAAGCAGCGAACACCATGTCGGTTGTGTCATGCCTGCTCGAAACCCGTGCTGTGATTCAGGGATGATGGAGTTTGCTATGTGGATGATGCGAGTTTAATATGACCTTTGCAAGATTTTTACCTGCAATGCCCAAGAGGGAAATCACATGGTGATTGTCACAGGACGCTTTATCACCCTTCCTCTTGTAGATGTGTACAATAGAGGCGTCTTTGAAGTCTTGGGGCACTTCTCCCTTTCCCCCCCATATGGACTGGATGAGGCTGGTCAGCTTTTACAGGAGTACCTTGCCTCCATTCTTGTTGATATCAGCTGCAATTCCCTCTGTTCCAGGTGTTTTCTTGGCCATGGTCTGCTTCAGAGACTTTGCAGTCTCTGCACTGTAGCGTGGGTCTGCCAGTGATTCCTTCACGATGGGGGAGCACTGTAATTGCTTCGTCAGATATTGACGAGTCTGTTCAAGAGAGCATTGCAGTGCTCATCCCAGCAAACAAGGATGCCAGTCTTTTTCTGTCGGCCGCAGCTTGTAGACTTTCTGCTCTATTTTCCCATCAATCGTTCATCAGCCACCGAAGCTTCTGCTGGATAAGCTGCCTGGATTGCAGGTACTTTTGTTTCTTTTTCTCGCAGGTCTTCTCATTTAAGTGATCTCTGTGGGTCTTGTGGAATATGTCCATCAGCTTGTTGATCTCTGGGTCATTTTCAACAAACTAGTCTCTATGTTAGAGTTCAAAAAGCCTGGGGCATCAGCAAGATCATTTTTAGGGATTTAAAAAAAGTGTGTTCTATTCCTCACCAGTGTCTCTTTCTTGTAAAGTCGATGCTCGACAGACATTCCTGGATCCCTTTTTGTGGAGCGTCTCTGTTGGTACATAGGCGAGCAATGTTTAACTTTGATGGGGGCTTTTCTCTGGCCAGTTTGTTCTTTGGGGCAAGCTGAATGTTGGTCTTGATCCTAATCAGGTGGTGATTGGACAAGCAGTCAGCTGCCCTCCTGCAACGTGCAATGAAGACAGCAAGTAGGCATCATTAATGCCGTGCAGCACGCAACCAGCCTCCGGGCACGCATTGTGCAAATAGCAAATCCAACACCAGAAGTTCTTGAGTTTTCTCTTCAGGCTTCTCAATGCAGTAAAATTTGTAGCCTCTGGCGAACAGAAATATAGTCAAGGATGTGCCATTGTTTGGAGTGAAGGTACATCTACATGTTCTTGAACTTGTCTGCCTGCTTGAAGATGCTGCTGGCAATGTAAAGTTCATGTTGTGCAAACATTAGTAACATCAGCATACCATTGAAATTACAGTTTCCAGTGCCGTGGCATCCAAGAACGTTGGGCGATGTGGAGTGGTCCTTCCCCACAGGCACGTTCAAGTCCATGGGGATGATGAGTTTGTTTTTTGGGGGTTGACCTCAGTGATGACACAGGTCAGCTCCTCTCAGAAGGCTTGTCTGATGTCATTTGGGTTCGTCATTATTGAAGCGTACATGCTGATGGTGGTGGCAAATCGGTCCTTTGTAAGCCTAAGCCACAATATCAGTAGGCATCATTAATGCCGTGCAGCACGCAACCAGCCTCCGGGTACACATTGTGCAAATAGCAAATCCAACACCAGAAGTTCTTGAGTTTTCTTCAGGCTTCTCAATGCAGTAAAATTTGTAGCCTCCTCCAACTTCTTCAAGCAGTCTCTCGCCCAGAAGTTTTGTTTCACTCAGAGCCACTATGTCGATTTGATAACAGCCTGGCATCTTGGCAATCAGAGCGGTATGACACACAAGTCTTTCCTCTCTCTAGCTAGTAAAGTTTGGACATACCAAGCCCAGAATGTCAAGGGCATCTGCATTTCTTGTGCTTTGTCTTTAGATCGACTTGTTGGATGACACAGGTACCGTGAAGGGTAGGCTTTGCATAGGGATCTTTTGTCTCCCCTATGCATGTGGGAAGGGTAGTGCTTTCTCTGAATAGGGCTGCTCTGTCACTGTAGTAAGCGTTTGCTTTCACTTACAAGCACTGTATCTACCCTGGTGTACAATGAACGACCATCAGCCTACAGCTGCCTACGTGCAGATTGTTGCTAGGGACCTCCAGCAATATCCTTTGCTAGTCTGCTACACTGCTTCTCTATTGCCGCAGAAATTGGAAATAGCTGGTAAAGGTTGCCTTTGGATTTATCAGCATACCTGCTTGCCTGACCAGCACAAAGACTTTTTGAGGTGTGCTGTCTCTCTTCTCCACCCTCCCACCTTGTGGCACTCATTGTCCCACAGGTGCAGTAGCTGCGCCGCGTGTTGGACGGCCCCTGGAGGGGCAGCTTTGTTGTTCGAAGTATCCGTCTCCTTAAGTGATGGCCGACGTGAGGCTGAAGAGTTTCCCCCTGCCCTGCTATTTGTCCATAGCTGGGGGCATGTCCACACGCTGGTGGGCCTGCACATTGCATAGTTAGGGGGTCAACCTTCTCCAAGTCCCCAGTAGTTTGGCCTGGGGCCGTAAGGTACTCAGTGGACATGCGTGTCATGCAGAGACACTAAATAGGGCTAATAGTGGAGAGGCTATGTACAGGCAGGAGAGACATATGCACCCGGCTCTTTTTCCATAGTGCTGCTGCAACAAGAGATGGCAAGCACACAGACACTTTGCCAGCACACTAGGCGCTTGGCACTACCAGGAACACGCCATCAGCTACTGAAGTTAACATGGATCATTATCAAGCTAAATAATTATGATCGATTTTTGAAAAGTCTTTTCACAAGCTTCTGCGTATTCTTTGCATATTTTCAGAGAGAGAGAGAGAGAAGAGAGAGAGGAGAGAGAGAGAGAGATTTAGCCATTTACATAATACTGCTTTTATTCTAACTCTCTATGTGTATACATATGAGACGCATAAAAATTCCGAGTAGAGATTGAATTTAAGGAAAAAGTAAATGCTATACCTGAGCAACTGTTTTGGGGCATGTAGGCAAGAGACTGAGCGGCCGACAGATGCTTGTTTCCACAATCTTCCTGGTAAACGAATCCCAGCTTCAGGTTGTTGGGGAGCAAACTCATGTTGTTCACTCTTTCCACAGCATAAGCCACCACCTGCCAGTATGCCATAATGGTGGTCATGTTGTAACTTGTGTAAGCTTCATGTGGTGTCAAAGGCGTGAAAAATAACATCAGCGATCAAGCAGCAATTGGACAACAAACAGATATAATACAGAATTTTCTTTACTGAGATAGAAATGAAGACCATGAAAGACACAAACAAACTGGCGTACACTAAGAAGCAGAAAGGGGGGGGGGGGGGGGGGGTGTGTCTAACAGGGGAGCCTGCTGCAAAGTGCCCCAAAATGCGTTATACGATGGTGAACATCCTCTTGCTTTGACTAACTGCGTCATCTGCTGCAAATGACCCAGTTTGCATTATACTGCAGTGAATAGCCTCTTGCTGTAACAGACTGAGTGATCTGCAGCAAAATGACCCAGATTGCATTATACTGTGGTGAACATCCTCTTGCTATGACTCACTAAGTCATCTGCTGCAAAATGACCCAAGCTGCGTTATATCGTGATGAACATCCTCTACTATGACTTACTGAGTCATCTGCTGCAAAACGACCCAAGGTGCGTTATATCGTGATGAACATCTTTCTATGACCGAGTCATCTGCTGCAAAATGACCCATATTGCGTTATACTGTGGTGAACACCCGCTTGCTATGACTAACTTAATTATAAGGTAGTGGCAGCTCAATCCCAGCCCCCCCCCCCCCCCCCCCCCCCCTGCCCCCTCCCCGCCTCTGTCCGTTAGTATGACGCAATCATACACGTTCAATCGCCGGGATGACCCCATCTGTTTGACTCAGTTAAGATCATACTGCAAAATTTACCTTTATCGGGAAACAATAGACATCAAAGTTGGATTAGGATTTTAAAAAAAAGGCTTTATTTCAACTGGATTGTAAAAAACAACAGACAATGACCACAGCAATCTTGTAGGCTTTTTCATCTCTCGGTCTCTTTGAGTTCTAGCACTGGCAACAAACAAATTATGTTTCTCCAATTGTCTCCTCTGAAATGTTTCACGTCCTAGGTGAATGTCCGTTTTGTTATAAAGACTGATTCGCAGAGTCGGTTAGGGAGCTTTGGTTTGGAATAGTGCTGACCCTAGGAGAAGCCTTAATATAAGTCATCTTTCATTCTAGCTTACACTTCTTTGGGGTGCGTAGTCCATCATTACTGTCGGCTCGCTGGACTGCTGGACAACCTTCTCAATATTCTCGGCGTCCTTTTCGTTCAGCTGTTATATCACCATGTTTGTTTTCCCTTGACCACCATTCACTACCGCCTGATTAATGTGTCCTTTTAATTTTCTGATCTTGAGGTTTTCCTTTGCCACGTCCACTACCTCCTGCATTTTTTATTTTCCGCAGCCCCTCTCTCAGGCAAGACTGAATCTTGTTTCGTAAATCCTCAAGCGTTGTTAGTATCCTTGATGTTCTAAATATCTACCTTTCATGAATGGATTTCACGGGTAGCCCCCCCCCCCCCCCCCCCCCCCCCCCTTTGTTTGGCAACAGTGACGCGCAATGTCAGTGTCACAAGGTGGGATACCAAGCTATTTTGTTGAGTGCTTGTTAATTTGACTTCCATTGATTCCACTGTGCCAGTTCTGCCATACACTGAAAACAGACTGCTGCATTACTGAAAATTACTCAAAATACAAATAAACACACAAAACAAGATGTACAGTAACAAAGATTTAATAGACTGTACAAAACATACAAGCGAATTTTCGACACAAAGTTTTCATCAGAACGTATAGCTTAATACTACTGTGAAGATGACCTCCCTTGCCAAATACAAAGTGTTGGAGAAACTGTACAGCCCACTGCTTTGTCAATTTCTAAACAGATCCCGACCGCTGGGAATTTTTTTGTCGATGAACTCATACTCGTTGAGTAGCCATGAAAATGCTTCCTCAGTTTTTCGTAGAATGTTCTTCGGGAGCTTTATGCAACTCTGGGACCACTTGGGTCATTTTGTGTTGAGCTGATCCTTACGCTTTTGCTAGATCGAGCCTTGCACATCGAGGCCTCTTTTCTTTGCTTTCGTTCCATGAATTACTCCCGTGTAGCGTAGTGGCATGTCGTGCTCAGCCAGAGGCTCTTGGAATGCTTTGTGTCTAGACTGACACATCAAAGTAATCAGTGTCTGTGAAGAATTTCCTAAGCCCCATCATATTTCTGCTTTATATCAGAGCTTTTCCTTTCTCTTCTTTTCTGATTTTCCGTACCATTTCAATGGCACTACTCCCATGGCGCCAATCAGGGCTCCCTGACCACAGCCATATACTAGTATGTCCCGCCACACCCCTCGCATACATAGTCCACGGAAAAAAAAACAACTGAATACCAAGTCATCATGAAGAAACCCACCAGAGGAAAAAATGCACTAATGCAGAGTCACTGTTGTTGTTCAGCAGTGCTCGTTCTGATCCAGCATACGCAAGACATCAACTGCAGAACTTTCTACTGGCGATAATAGTGTCTTGATCGTGGAGCCGCCGTGCGTGAGCGGAAATTGAAACTGAGGTCACCGTAAGAGCAGGGCATGACGGCCACCTAATTTGAGGCTTCATGCAGATCAATGAGGACGATCATAATGAAGACGATGCTATGGAGCTCCGTTCTGATCTTAGTCTTCATGACAGGTCTGTACTGCACTCTTACTATATTAATATCGCCCGGCTTCAACCAGCCCTGGGCAAATTAAGCAACACGGGTCAGAGGCGTATCGATTAAGGGGATGAAGCTCATCTACATTGACCAGTCTTCCCTGTGAGCCTATCGCAAAATTAACCATGGGTAGTTATGGTCGGGGCCGAAAAACTTCATATAGATTATAAGTTCCTGAGTCTATTGAAAATCAAACGATGACTTCCCAGCCTGGAATCAACGACGCTAATTACAACGCCCCGGAAGTTGATTCTGTCTAGTCTCTTTTTTCTGACCGTGCTGTCCTGTGAAGTATTTCAGCAAAGCATGGCATTTTTCTTCACTCATCTTGGTCCTATCAGCAGTTAGGATATCTGGAGCCGTATTCTATCTATATATCTATTGATCTATCTATCTATCTATCTATCATTCTCTCTCTCTCTCTCTCTCTCTATATATATATATATATATATATATATATGTGTGTGTGTGTGTGTGTGTGTGTGTGTGTGTGTGTGTGTGTGTAACAGGCAGTATTTTATTCTAAAAATCACATATTACTTGTTATAAAAGCTCGTTACACGTTTGCCATTATATTCTACCTCGGGAAACTCGTAGACCCGGGGCTCGCCACGACATGGTTCCCCCTGGTTCCCCTTTTCATAAACAAAGGAATCCTGGACCCCAAAGTTGATGTCTTTCATCTTCACTATCCGTTTCTTCGGCAGTCCTGGCACTATGAAGTTCCCTTGCACTCCCACTTCAGCCGTCTGCCGATTGTGCCGGCTGTAGTATATGCTCAGCAGCAGCATGACGATTAGTGTGCCCGTGCGTTTCATCTCTGTCTACAGGCTTAGTTGAGATGGGTTGAAAGGAGTCCAGACTCATTAGACTCCTGAAAACTAAAATGAAATCGTGTGTAATAAAGAAAAAAAAAACATGTCAGAAAAGAGAAAGATCATGACTGCACCGGCGTATGCGTCTAATTGCTTCTAGTCTGGCAGTCCAGTTATAGAAAGCTTGATAAGCTAAAACACTTCCAGAAAGCAAAATAGAGAAATGAGGAGGCGTAGAAGACTGTCATCATGAAGGTCTTTAGAATGTTTCTTCACAATGAAAATGATTGAGTGAGAATGTGGAAAAGATCTACAGCAAAATACAAACGAATAAGGTTCAGCTGCAGACGTCAAACCGAGCAGAGCAGCCTACAGTACAAAACAGACTTCAAAACGGAAAACAAAAAAAAAAAAAAAAAAAAAGCGCGAAGAAAAATGGGATAGGAATGCAAAGATGCAGACGTACTGAACTTAAACAAAACGAAAAGAAAACCAAATAGGATGGAATTAGAAAGATGCATACTAACTGAAATTAAACAAAACGAGAAGAATACAGAATGGGATGGATATGTAAAGAAAAAAGACTTCCTGAAATTTAGAAAAAGAGAAGGAAACAAAATGGGATGGACATGTGAAGAAACAGACTCACTGAAATTGAACAAAGGGAGCAGAAAACAATGGAAATTAAATGGAAAGAAACAGACTTACTGAAATTAAACAAGAGAAGGTAACAGAAGTGAATAGAAACGTAAAGAAACATATCACTGAAATTAAACAAAAAGGACGGAAGACAAAATACGATGAATTGGAACGAAATAGATTTGCTGAAAATAAAAACAAAGAGAGAAAAAAACAAAATGGGATGGAAATGTAAAGAAACAGGCTTCTAGGCTTATCGATTTTAGTTAGCTGTCATAATCCAAGAATCGGAAATACCTTATATGCAGATAGGTTACAACTATACATTAGCCCTGTCAAATAATAAACATACCGATACTGTGTTTTGAGGAAAAAAAAAGGGAGGGCGTAGGGGTCGTTTGT
>JADBJO010009707.1:57500-80592 GCA_016801955.1 Conus betulinus
AAGCAGGTTGGGGTGGGGGTGGCGTAAGAGGGGGGGGGGGGGGGGGGGGGATCAGAGCAAGGGTTGATATGGAGATGGGGATACAGACATGACTGGGGCTCATACAGACAGCACCCGTGGATTCAGAGACTCGGGGATGCAAAGAGACGGGGGTACATCGTGACAGGGCACAAAGAGATGGAGTGTATCCTCAGTGCATACACAGACGGGGTCATATACAGGCAGGGGCACATAGAGACGGGCGCATACTGAGGTGATTCCTACACAGAGCAGTTATGAAATAAAATGTTTGAGGTCATAACTTAACAGCTAGCCTTTGAATGCTGATAACATAGAGGTGATTCCAGTGAGCAGGAGTAAAAAGTGTCACAGTCGCAGAGATGACGGCATGGTAGAGAGAGAGAGAAGAAAACGGGTTACTTCACATCTAAACCTTTACTAAAAGAGATCCGTTGATCAGACTTCACGGAGAAATAAGACGCATCAGGCATGTATTGACATAGTTTGACTGCTTCCTGGATCAGTGAAGGAAACCTCCTGTGCAGACTGAGTTTATGGGAGCGACTCATTCACCAATCGTGTCTTGCACAAATTTTTGTAATTTGGGTGGTTGGAGACGGCACGTTTCTATTTGACCATTCAGTTTTGCTCGAAGATAACAGCATAAATCGCACAAATAAAATGAATAGGGTACGATTCTGTGTCTGTGGATACGGCGATGGTTTCGGAAATGCTTATCTTGAATGTAGAATGTAGGTATCGATGCCAGTTATGAAAAAATGGAAAGAGTCAGAATGTCTCTGCTTAGATGGGGGACGGTTATGACTGAAGTGATGCCAGGACCAGTAAGTCTCTACGTAAAGACCCGCGCAAAAGTCTGTATGGTGTCCTTGCCAGTCTGCCAGAATCTGGTGCTGTCGCAAATTATAACAGATAACTTATCGGTAACAGTATAAGGAACGGACAAATATATGGAATCATGCCGTAGATTTACTGTCAGCGAGTGACTGGGCGAGTTGCTGAAGCCAAGTCTAAATATTGGGCTGAAGGACGGACCTGAACGGTCTTGAAGTCACATACGACAAACTATGCGTATAATATGTAATCAACAATTTAGATATAGAAGCAAAAGGAGTAATAAAAGCAAATATTAACCAAACTTACGTTTTGGAAGTGACGTCGGTCATTCGATGAAAGCAAGTTGTATGCTGGGCCAGCGTTAACGTACCATAAATATAACATAGAAGAAAAAACTGAAATGATGTCATGTAAACGCAGTTTAGACAGCATGACGCAATTTGACAGATTGCGTCATTTTTTCCGATTCCATGGAAACGACAATCAAAAAAGTCCTGCAACAGATACCGTGGAGAATCTGTCGCATTCAGGCTGAGAGAGGAAGTTGTAGCCATACGTACGCCAACGAAAAAAACAGAATTAAATGCAATTGTAAGCCGTCAGCGTCACGTGCTCGTGTGGCCGGTTCAAAACGTGTATTCAGGTGCTCAGATGTTCAGTCGCTTACCATGTGTTGAAGATCACGTTGTTTGTTTTGGATGTTTTGCATCTACGTATAGTGATCAGTGTTATTTCAAGCTCTCCCATCTAGAAGCACAGAAAAATAAATGAGTTATTAACGATCGTTGATAGCTTCGAGTCTTTTTTACGAACCCCCTGTGTAGTTTATGTTATGTTCCCTAGTTTACTGAACATATTTTGTTATATCAGTGTGCATGTATTGAACAATTAAATTCATATTAAATCTGATAGTCTGTTTAACATAGGGGAAGAGGTAGGAAATGAGAGGGGATGGAGAAGGGAACAGGGAAGGGGGAATGAAATCTGTGAAATCTGTGTTTGAAAGTACAAATTCAGTTTCACTGGTCTTTTGACATGACGTCCATATCTCGTCACTGAGTCACTTTTTTTTCAATGGATGAGTCAGAACACAAGATTTCTTCACTGTTCATGTTCTCTGTGCAATGACCGGTAACCTCTGCATCAGGTTCAGGACAAACAATGTCTGATGGCACATGAACATCTGGTTGAGCATCTGGTGACTGTGCAGAAACTTGTGGAGAGTCATTGAAGGCATCAATCACTTCTAGATCATGAACATGTTGGATAGATCTTTTCAGGATTCTACTGGCAGTTTTCACTTCAACCGACCGAATCAACCCATCCGACCAGGATACACAGCTTGCACAATCCCCAAAGGCTACTCTAACTTGCTGCGACGTTTGTCTTGGACCAAAACAACCGAACCCACTTGGATACCTTTTTTTGTTGACTGGACTACCTTTGCAAGGTGGGAGATTGCGTAGACATTCTTAACCCAGCACAACCAAAATTTGTCCAATAGTTGTCAACACAGCTCCTGTCTGGACTAAATCTTGAGACTGTACAGCAAGATTTTCTAAAGTGAGAACAGGTATTAACCCAGAAGGCCTTTTGTCTAGGAGGAAATGAGAAGGAGTCAAAGCAAACCCTGAGTCAACTTCATCACCAACAAATGTCAAAGGACGGGAATTGACACAAGCTTCAACCTCATGGAGACTGGTTTCCAGTTCGACTTGTGTGAGTGATCTTTTGCTAACTGATCTCTTCAAAACTGACTTTATAGCTCTGGCTAGCCGGTCCCACCATCCTCCCCACCATGGAGCACGTGATAGAATGAACTTCCAGCCAGCAGCATCTGCACCAAGAACTTTTACCAAATGATCCTTTGCAGCTACAAATCCTTTTGCATTATCCGACATCAAGACCGAAGGTATGCCACGACGAGCAAAAAATCTCCTCAAGGCAAAGACTCACTAGACATGGACTCCACCAGTTCCAGATATACTGCTCTGATCACCGCACAGGTAAAAAGAAGAACATAGAGAACTTCTTTCCAGTGAAATTACAACAATATAAAGGTCCACAATGATCTCGTCCTGTAACAGAAAAGGGCGGTGCTTGTTTAACTCCCAACTCCGGTAAAGGAGTCCAGGTCTGAGTACCAGGAGTGGCGTCTTGACGCTGGCATGACATACACTCTCGTTTCACACCTTTGCAAATACGCCTAGCACCTAGAATCCAATACTGATTCCTAAGCTCAACCAGCATGCTGTTCACACCTGTGTGCTTCAAGGATATGTGAACTTGACGAGCTAACAGTATACTGAAATGACTTTTGGGTAAGATGATAGGGTGCTGGGCTTCATAGGGTAAACCTGAAAACTGAAGCCTCCCTTCAACACGAAGCAGGTCATCCTTTCCAATGAACAGAGACAATTTCAGAATAGAAGACGCACGTGGTACTGTTTGTTCACTTTGCAGCGCTTCCAGTACCTTTGAAAACGCACACTTCTTCACATACTTTAACAGTCTGAGTTTGGCATCACAGAGTTCAGTAAAAGACAAATCACCATGCTGACTCTGCTGTTTTCAGACTTTTATGTTGGACATGAAATGCAGTATCCAACCCATCACCTGCAACACTCTTATCAGACTACTCCATCTTTCAATATCAAGGATTTCTTCCACCTCAAGATCTGTCTGTGGCGCCCTAGACACAGCAGCCTGTTCTTCCTCCTGAGCCACAGTGATCAGCA
Source organism: Conus betulinus (assembly GCA_016801955.1). Taxonomy (NCBI): domain Eukaryota; kingdom Metazoa; phylum Mollusca; class Gastropoda; order Neogastropoda; family Conidae; genus Conus; species Conus betulinus. The sequence continues at coordinate 61,097 of JADBJO010009707.1, forward strand.
TGTGCTGAGTAACACAAGACCTTTTAGCTTCAGAACAAACATCAGAAACATTTGCTGAACGTCCTCAGACCTCCCAACGTTCAAGTCTTCCTTGCCACAAGCAGCTTTGTTTGACAGAAAGTCAGGACCCTGAAGCCAGAACTTTGACTTCAACAACAGCTCATCTGCTGAGATTCCATGGGTAAGTAAATCTTCAGGATTATCTTTGCCCGAACAATGATTCCACAGTGCAGGACTAACAAGAGACTGAATCTCAGCAACTCTGTTCGCAACAAAAGGTTTCCACCCATATGGGTCACTCTGGATCCAAGCGAGAGTCATGGCTGAGTCTGTCCAACAGTGACAAACGACATCATCATGTAACTTCAAAGTCTGCCTCACATAGATAACCAAACGAGCACAGAGTAAGGCTCCCAATATTAACAGGCGTGGCAAACTCAGTATTTTGAGGGGAGCTACTTTAGCTCGCGCAGTCACCAGAGACGACTTCCAGGCTCCATCCTGCATCTTCACATACAAGTAAACACAAGCACCATAAGCAGACTGGGACGCGTCAGCAAAAGCTTGCAACTGAAACACAGATATGTCAGTCCATGGAGCTCCTGTGTAATTCCGAGGAATTTTCCCACCTTTTCAGATGCTCAAAACCTTGACCCATACTGTGGATTTTCCTGTATGCTCATGCACAGCACAGTCTGATCCCAAGGTATCCCCAGCCACCAAAGTTCTTGAAAAATACATTTTGCTGTTATGATGAAAGGTGTGAGAAATCCAAGGGGATCAAATAACTTTGAGATCAGGCTCAGGCAGGACAAACCCTTTTCGTGACACACAGATCACAATAAATTGCACTTCCATCAAAGGAGAAACAATCCTGAGAAACCACCCATCGCTTACCCAGCACTTTGATTGATTCTGTTCCCACAGACTTATCTTGAAGTTCTCTGCAAAGTACATCATCTACCTGTTCACTGTTGGAACCCCATTTTGACACAGACATGCCAGCTTGACTGATAATCTCATTAGTCTCACTAACCAGTCATCCATATAGAGATTTTCAGAAAGCTCTTCAGTCACACGAGAAGGAGTGAACTGGCCCAAATGGTATTTGATGGTCGCATTGAGCAAGAAAGGACTGCTTTTGTTGCCAAAGAGTACACACGAGTGAATCTCATCTTTTGATAACACCTCAATCATTCCAGAAGAATCGATGCACATCTCGATCCTCATGATTCAACTGGATTTGAAGAAATGCTTTTGTTACATCAGCAGACAGAGCCACGTTCCATCGCCTGAACCATACTAAAATTCCAGGTAGGTCAGGTGTCAGACTAGGACGTGTCTCCAAACAATCATTCAATGAAACTCCATTGAACCCTTTGGCTGAAGCATCAAACACCAGACGAAGCGTTGTTGTCAGACTAGACTCATTGACTACAGGATGAGGAGTGGCAAAACAACAACAACAACAACAAAAAAAAACAACAACAACAACAACTGGGTAAAAGCAAACATCTCTCATCTTGAGGAACCTCTTCAAACATGTTTTCTTTCAACATATCACAGAAAACCTCATGATATCTAGATTCCAGTTCAGGATCCTTGCTGAGTTTACGACTCAAGTGATCTAAACGAGATCGAGCCAGCTTTTCATTGTCAAGAAGTGTGGGTCTCATATCCATCATATCTACCTTCCATGGTAGAGACAGCACATATCTGTCTTCAGAGAAGTGAACCTTTTTGTTGAAATCATCCAACACCAGATCAACTACTGGAGGCTTTTTGTCACATATGCCAACTGATTCCAAATCCCCAATGTATTCAAACTGTCTGCTGAAATCTCCATGCAAAACAATTGATGAGAAATACCAACTTTGTCAGAGACATCTTTGGTTCCAGGCGAAGGACCAGACAAAATCCAACCAAACACTGACCGCTGAGCAACCAGACCTTCAGAAAGAGAAAAAGAAAACACCCAAAGGTGCTGGGGAGGACCCAGAGAAGCACTGTCTTCACCTGCCTTTAGAGCAGTCCTGTACCACCCTTGGAGGCCTGCGCTGTGTGTTGACGATGGGTACAGGCACGCGCAGGACACTCCATTAAGATATCAAGGGACATAACTGCTCCTGAACAGAGGTAAATCAGACTACAGGATACAACTCGTAACAGCCTTAGTAGCATCCCCATGGGTGTATCAGCCCGTATTTCATGACTGCAGAGCCACCGGCGAAAAACAACACCCTCCAGCTGTCGAGCACACCCCACAGACCAAACCACCCCTGCCCACGGACAGATGAAGACAGTGCCACTCCAGACACAGCCAAGCTTTCGCCATAAGGTCTTATGTGCCCTCAAGAGAGAATCCAAAGTTGTAGTCTTTCCCACTGTCAACAGGACTTTCCCTGTGGTCAGTGGGTCTTTCCTCACCGTCACTGGACCTTTCTGCAGGGTCAGCCTAGTTAAGGGCAAAGAAGAAAAAGAAACACCCGAAGGTGCTGGGGAGGACCCAGAGAAGCACTGTCTTCACCTGCCTTTAGAGCAGTCCTGTACCACCCTTGGAGGCCTGCGCTGTGTTGACGATGGGTACAGGCACGCGCAGGACACTCCATTAAGTTATCAAGGGACATAACTCTCCTGAACAGAGGTAAATCAGAAGGTGTTATCAGCTTCTAGTAGGCATCAAGACCCACAAGAAAATCCACGTTTACTTCACCATCCTCATGAACATCAACAAACTCAATGATTTTGCCAAATGATGTCAGCGCATTTTGAGGGATAGCTGGACGGTACATGGGAGCACAAATAGTAGGAATCACAGTAGCCTTCACCGACACATTTCCTTCAGACCCATGCAAAATTGCCTGGTACATATTTCTCTGTTCAGCGTTGCTGATCTGATCCTTGCTAAAGGCAGCGTAAGCTAGACTTTGAGACCCAACCCACTCAGGCTGATTTCTGTCCACTAGATCACTCGAAATGTAAGTTCTGTCGGACCCAGTGTCAAACAAGACGACAGCTTCAGTGATTCCACACTTTCCATGCACTGAAACATGGGTAGTTTGCAATAAAAATAGGAAGAAGCCTTTTCGGAGATAGAGTTCACACTTGACAGATTTGCATTAACATTTGACATCACTGTGTTAGATGTGGGTGCGGTTGTACTAGACTGTATTGCATTGACATTACTGTTACCACTAGAGGGGAAATTTTGTTTTGGAACACACAGCAGAGCATGATGTTTTTTCCTTGCATTTAGTACATTTTGCATAGCATTTTTCGTAATTATGTCCATTAGCTGTGGTCAGACAACGGAAGCATGCACCTACACGCCGTAAAACATCTTTTCGGTCCCCCACTGGTGCCTTGGTAATGCCATAACAACGTTCTAGTGTGAGGCCACGTCGCTGACACAGTTCACAGGTTAGACGAGCAGCCTCAGCTGTGTACAAAGATGCTGCCGTAGCCACAGGAACAAACTTGTCAAACACTGAACTGCTCACACCATCTCTCAGAAAGGTTTGAGAACGCTCACTACATTCTATTTCCCGCTGCAGGAAATCTAACAGAAACTGTAGGTCGCACTCATGCTGAGCACCATCTCTTGCCCACTCCATGCGCAGCTCAGAAGGAAGGCGAGACAGAATGAGTTGCGTCAAAACAACTCCATACTGCTGTCCTGAAATACACAATGACTCAAGACTGCTAACATGTGCCTGTAAATCATCAAATATTTTCCACAAAACTGAAACTGACGGTTGACGAAGTACATTTATAGAAAGCAGCGCCTCAATGTGTGCAAAGATAATACGTTCAGGATTGCCAAACCGTTTTCTCAAAGTATCACAAGCAGCTCTGTAGATGGCAGCAGTCAAAGACAGCCCTTGTACAGCTGTTTTGGCTTCCCCTTTGAGGGGCGACAAAAGATATGAAAATTTTGTTATGTTAGGTAGTTCACTGGCATCCACAACTGCCTGAAACTGCTCCCAAAAAGAGATATAAGTAGTGACAACTCCTGTGAAAATAGGTAATTCTAATTTGAGCAAATTTGCTTCCACATTTGCAGTGAACGCAACACCAGAACCAGAACCTTTTTGATGAATGGGACCCATCATCACAATCACCAGCAGATTTACTGTTACGTACGTACTGCAAGTAACTTTGCAGTTTTAATACGAGGCACTCTTGCATTTGCACGATGATCAGCTGCTTCTGCAATGTCAATGCTGAGTTCTGAAAATTCGATTTCAAGCTCGACCGCTGACTGTGCTTCATCTAAAATGCGAACCCTGCTGTCAAATTAATCAGTAGCGTCAGTAAGTTCAACAGTGTTAACTTCAATATTTTCACAAAGTTCGGCCAATCTTTTGCTACAACGAGTAACCCAACCATGGGCCACCACATGTGCTCGGACAGCAGACTTTCACGGATCGGACGACATGTTCTATCAACAACGACGATCGAAAACATACAATGAATGAAAAAGAACAATAACATATTTCCTGGGACCGTTAGCTGCATACACAAATAACACAGCAGTTAACAGACACCTTTTCCCGGGTTTTGGCACCAAAATACGTTCAATAAACTATGGAACATAGCACATACACACACAGGGGGTTCGTAAAAAAAAAAGACTCGAAGTCACTATACGTAGATGCAAAGCATCCAAAACAAATAACGTGATCTTCAACAACATGGATTTACTTTGCATGCTGTAACTGTAGAGGAACTTGGCCTCATCAATGTGGTCAGTACCACTGCCTTGCATTTAACAAGCAATGTATGAATTGTGAAAAATAATCACACTTTGTTTCAGTGTGGCAATCAAGTCCCCAATCATCAGGACACAAAGACAGCAAGCATCAGCACAAATCTAGACCAAAAAGAGATGTGTACCATGTTGATGAACCTGACACGAATAAAGCCAAGATTGTCTCATCTTCTGATGGTGAACCAGAAGAAGATCCTGCATTTCTCCATACTACAAATATCAACAAAGACAAGCTTCCACTTTTTCATGTCTACATTTCAAGGTGTGACGTGACGCTTGACAACGCCATCCTATCAGTCCCACTAAAATAGATTTCAAATCTATGCCCACTCTCCCCTCTCCCCCCCCCCCCCCCCCCCCCCCCCCCCCCCCCCCCCCCCCCCTCTTCCTTGCTTGGGACAGTGCGAAAGGCCCAACTGACACGATCAGTGACACAGGAAAAAAAATTGCGTCACGGCAAATACGTGCCGCCTTTCGTTCTTAGCAGCCTACCTCCCTTCCCCCCTCTCAACCTTCCCTCCCCATGCTGTACGATACAACGCAGCGTGGGAGGCGTTCTAACAACAGCCCGTCTCACCCCCCCCCCCCCCCCCCCTCTCTCTCTCTACCCCGCGACACAAAGGCATGTGCCGACACAAAGGCATGTGCCGCGCTCACCACCCACCCACCCCCCCCCCCCCCCCCTCCCTTTCATCCCTACCGCCCCGGCCTCGCAGGCACCTGCACGTGCTCGCGAACACCTATGCGGACGCATAAATTAGCTGAGGCTTAACAGTCAGCTGCACGGATGCATAAATTATTCCGTGCCGATTAGGTTCAAACAATTTCCGAGGCGATTGGTGACTAGACTAAATCCCTCCCCCTCTCCCCCCCCTGATCAGTGAATGACAGGTCATCTCAATGTGATTCGGCAAGAGAGATTCATAAAAACTAGGCACACACCGGCTCAGCTTCACTGACCCCTCAGGACTGCCTGTAGACAAGAGCAGAGAGGAAGACAAAGGGACAGAGGCCTAGGAAACTCTTGGTAACTCCTTGATCTCAAGTCATTCCCTGTTCATTCCCAGGAAAAGTGAGTTGGAACTCTGTTTTACATTTTTGAATCTATGTATTGATTTTATGTATGCTGTGTGTGTTAGCATTGTAACTCTGTACAAATGCTTAGCAACATTTATCAAACTGATGAATGATTATTTTGTGTAGTAGTTTGCTTGCCATCATATGGCAAAAGCTCTCTCCCAGTGGTTTTGATTCTTTGTTAACAATCTGACCACTGCTCTTTGTGTGCACCCTGACTTTTGTCAGTGTGCAACTCTGTCTGTTAAGATAATAATTCAATGATTAATTTTGATCAGGAAAACAGTATGCCTGTGCTAGGTAAAAACTGCTACTCTGATTTATAAATACTGGTGATTATTGGAATGATTTTGTAGTGTATGACTCTAAGTCTACACCACATGTGTACTTGGACTAAGCATAGCCCAAGTCAGTGTGATTTAATTCATATGAAACATGGAAGAGTTGTCTAACTAAAACTGTAACATTGTATTACTGTCTCCTACCCTTTTGTAAGCTTAACTTAGCCTTTAAACAAAAGTGGAGGTTAATAGTTATAGCAGAAACTCTACCATAGAGAAAACTTTGCTGGCTGAGTCTCACAACCCTTCTGAAAGACAGAGGAAAAGGGTAAATGTGTGCACTCGTCAGACCAGCCACCAGATTCTCATCTACAGATCAAGTTCTCTTTTATCGCAGAACTGGGATCCTGGTCACGCTACACATTGCGACTGAACCAGGAGCTGGGACTTTTCGCCAGAAACCAGGGCGACACCAGACAACAGATCTACACCAGTGGGGCAGTCACCAGCCACAGGAGAGAACAACTGTCTTCTCCGAAGCAAAGCTAAGTTTGCTTACCACCTGGACTCAAACCCATCAGACCCTTACCCTCACTTTATGATGAAACAGTGAGAACCTGTCTAGGAGTAGGTATTAGCAAGCTGGGTGGATGTATAATAACCATATACATTCAGTGTAACTTAGACAGAACCCCTGTATGCCAACTTAAGCTTGCTGCACAGAGTGCCAGCGAGTAAAGTAGGAGTGAGGAAGGACCCCTCATTGTGGTAGTCCAATGAGAACTGAAACACAGCCTATGGAATTGTCACGCCATTTCTTATCTATGTATAAGTAATAAAAGTTGATGTGTGAAAGTGCACTTAACTTGTGTCAGTTCCCTGTTGTTCAATCAAATGTTGAATGTTTGAACTTCTCTCTTCAATTCTGTATCTCGGAGCTATACGTACTTTCAATTAAGAGTACAAGCCTAAGGAAAATTATCTCAGAGCCATTCTACCCGTATTTTATTACTACCCGGAACAAATAAAAATTTTCTTCGATGACTAGTACCGGAAAGTTGCTCCTTCCACCACTAGTAAGAGAGAGGGTGTAGGTGAGATGTAAGATAATTCTCATAGAGAAATTATTCCAAGTCCTTCCCCTAGAGGACCCAACCCATACTAAGTTGGGAAACTTCACAAAATCTTCGCCTCATTTCAACAGTGAACAACATTGATTCGAATGAAAATAACCTGACAACAGAGTTTCTAGAACTCTTCATTGGTCTAGGACATCTGCGAGATGCATCAGTCAAACTCCATATCGACATAAAAGTCCAACCTGTTGCTAAAACCTACCGATAGGTACCATTCCATGTTCGCAAGCATATGGAAGAACAAATAACTAAGGATCTTGAACAAGAAGTCATTACAAACGCCACTGGACCTACTCCTTGGGTATCTCTGCTGTTATCACCCAAAAACCAAAATAACCATGGAAGGTTCATGTATGTGTGGACATGCGCGCTGCAAATAAAGCAGTACGGCGTGAGAGGCACACTACACCAACTCTTGATGAACTCAAAAAACATTACTATCTGGTGCAAAAGTGTTCTCGAAACTTGACCTCAACCAAGGTTACAACCAGCTAGAAATGGGGTGAAGAATCTCGATATATCACAACATTTTCAACACACAGTGGACTGTACCGCTATAGCCGTCTGTTCTTTGGTGTGAATTCTGCCAGTGAGATCTTTTTCGAGAAAACCATACGCCAGGCACTAGCTGATCTCAAAGGCATCATCAACATCAGTGATGGCATGCTCTGCTTTGGCTCCTCCCAAGAAGAACATGATGCTAACCTACGTGCTTTCTTTTCAACATATGCGTAAAAACATAAAAAAAAAAAAAAAAAAAAAAAAAAAAAAAAAACAACCTTGACACTCAATGGTGGAACCATTGTCTACAACAAGACATCACTGGATTTTTTAGGGCATATTTTTGGAGTAGAGGGATCAAACCCCGTGAAGATAAGCTCAAAACCATCTTTGACCTTCCAATTCCATCCAATGGCTCAGAAGTTCGCAGTCTACTTGGCATGATGAACTTTTGTGGGACACACTACAAACAGAATCATGCTACCTTGACACATGATCTGAGACAACTCAGCAAGAAGTCAACTCCATTTTCATGGACAAAGTAGCACGATTGTACTCTTCAAAAACTGAAGGAAGCCCTCAGTTAAGCAAAAACCCTTGCATATTTTAATCCGAAGAAAAAAAACACCGAGAATTACACTGCTGCGAGTCCTGTGGGAATGTCAGCTGTTCTCACTCAAGAAGGCCGTATCATCCAATTTGCCAGCCGACCTCTGACTTCGACAGAGCAGCGATATTCTCAGAGAGAATAAGAAGCGCTCGCCATCACCTGGACTTGTAATTACTTTCACATTTATGTCTTTGGGGCTCATTGCACTGCGACCACAAACGACTTGTGGCGATTTTCAGCAATCCGAAAACACAGTCGTCAGCTCGCATTGAAAGGTGGATCATGCGTGTACAACCTTATGAAATGATGGTTCATACAGACCAGGACATGACGATCCTGCAGACTGTCTCAGCAAACATCCAATAAGCCAAAAGCCAAGCGAAAGAGAAAAAGTCGCGCTGAAGAGTACATCATCAGTTACGTTGTTTCGACTTCCACCCCAAAAGTGATGACAGTCAAAGAAATCGCAAATGAAACAGCAAAAGATCCGGCTCTGACAGTTGTCATCAACGCTCTGATCAGTATCAAATGACACAATACCAGTAACAACATTGTCACCCAGACGTAAAAGATGCTATATCTTTGTCGCTCAGAACTGTGTTTAGCACACCACACCAGAATCATACTGAAGGGTCGACAATTCGTTTTTACCGCAGTCACTTCACCAGAGAACAGTCAACATTGCCCCACAGTGATCATCAAGGCATTATAAAAACAGTTGCCCTTCTCTGCGAAAAAAAAAGTGGTTCACAGGAATGCAGACTTTGACCGAAAATGCTGTGAAAAAACTGCTGGTCTGTCAAATTTCAACAACACCTTCACATAACTGAGACGCACTTCAGATGTCATCTCTTCTCGAATTTCCTTGGAACATCTTCCAAATAGACAATATGCTCTTGTTGTCCAAGACGAGCATTCACGCTACCCAGTTAAGGAAATACACAACTCGACTTCTACAAATGTGGTGATTCCACTCCTTGACAAAATATTTTCTGAGTTCAGCTGCCCAGATTCCCTGAAAACAGACAATGGCCTGCCATTCAATAGCAATGACTTCGCCAATTCTGTATTCACAATGCCATCAAACACAGGAAAATGACTCCTTTATGGCCTCAGACGAGTGTTGAAACAGAAAAGATTCATGTACACCCTGAAAAAGACAATCAAAAAAGCAACAACACCAAATTTCAAACAACCTATGCATCAGATTCTGCTAGACTGCAGAAACAACTCCGCACACAACTACGCTTCTTCCTCCTGCCACAGTTCTGTTTCGCCGGAGTGTGAAAGAAAAACTGCCCCATGTCCCAGTACGTCCTAAAAATGACATTTCTGTGAGGCAGCAAGATTCTGTCAAGAAACAGAAGACGGAAGACTATGCTGACAAGAAACCGACGTCAAACCTTCACGTCTCAAAGTTGGAGATGGCGTCGTACTGGTGAAGAACTCCCATTCATTAAAATCGGACACTCCTTTTCAACCTGAGCCAGTCACCATCATCCAGAAGAAAGGATGTCAGATCACGGCAGGATGGGGGACAACAACGTGTCATCAGAAACAACAGTTTCTTCAAGAGAAATCCATATCCACGGAGCTATGCAGAGACTGAAATTGCAATTTATTTAGCTCCTGCATGTTCACAAGATGGACTTGAAACAGACAGGCGACGGCGAGAATCATATGAAATACCACACACATTCCGCGAACAAAGACTTCAAATGCAACGCGAATATACACCACACACACGCACACACACACGAAAACCGTGAAAAAAAACACCTCAAGCACACAGCGAGCACCTCACCTCAAACAATGGAGAACCAGTCAGGGGCGAATCAACAGTCACAACCAAACCCAAGAGAACCATGAAACTGCTAAAGAAATTAAAACGATTTTATCATGTTCTAAACGGAAAGAAAGAAGAAATAAATCGGACAAAGATTAATGTGTTTGAAGTTTGTTTTTGATTTTAAAACTTTGGTGTTTTCATTTGAACTCTGGGGAAGGCGGTAATGTAGTGTTTTAGAGTTAAACCTTCTTGTTTATTTTGCACACGGCTCGCTACTGTTGCTATGACATTTAGCTTACGCTCCGAGGCCGCGAACGTAAACATAACACACACTTACCATTGATTTAAAAAAAAAAATATATATATATATAATATATATATATATCTATATATATATATATATATATACATTTACATCACGTGTGTTTGTTTGTTTTGTCACAGGGAAGAGGATGGGTTGGGGGAGAAGACAAAGGAAGGGAGGGAACAAGGGGAGAAACAGGATCTCTCTCTCTGTGTGGTGTGTGGTGTGTGTGTGTGTGTGTGTGTGTGCGCGCGCGCGCGCGCGCGCGCGCGCGCTTGGAGTCAGCATCAGAATGACATAATGAAATGGTTGATCATATAGCGAGATCTATAACTAGCCCAGTATGTTATTTCTGCAATAAAACAAACATTCTCTCTCTCTCTCTCTCTCTCTCTCTCTCTCTCTCTCTCTCTCTCTCTCTCAGCGCACACTTTAACAAATGGTATTAGAAGTGGGATCACGTATTCGATGTTCGGACATGACATTTTCAGCACCAACCACAACCCAGTAGAATTGTAAAAAAAGAAAAGAAAAGAAAAAAAAACGAAAGAAGAGTCCTATTGAGCAGCAGGCATTGAAGGACTGACCGTTGGGGATTCTGCTCATAAACACTACAAAGATTTTTTTTTCATAGACATCTACATAGCTTACGGGATACCGCTGTCGTGATCATTAGGGCATTTCTTTTTTACTCAAATTTATCATTGCTGGGACTGATATCATTTCTTGAGAATTTCCTTGTTCTTGTTCTCCTTTTTCCTTTTAATCGAGTGATCAAAATTTGTAACGCTAAGATTGTTTTGGAATATCAGTGTTGTTGTTTTTTTGTTTTTTTTAATAAACATTTATTTCATGAACAGATGTGTACATAAACAGCTTATTGAACTGAAGCAACAACAAGCAAAATGCTTATAATGTGCGCAGTGACGGAACATTTAACAACAACAAAAAAAACACATCGGCGGATTGCATAATCAACATCGACACGTAAGACAGAAAAAAAAAGTTGAATATCATATGGAAAAATTTGTAGAAATGTTATTTTAAATTCAAAGACAGGAAAGAAAAGAAGATAGAACAGATCAGTAGAAATCTAACAGCGATTGCAAACAGGCCTTTCGTTTTATACATTGTAACTGACTGTCTGAAAGCATAAAAATAGGATCTTCTCAGGATGGATATTGAGGGGCCAGATATTAATTAATAAGGCCGACATTTTTTCAGTACTTCATATCCGTTTACATATCAAAGCACTGGACAAACACATAATGACAGTGGCACACGTAACAGCTAGCGCAACATACACCACACCTGATCACGAATAATACCACGTAACACACACACACCACACACACACACACACACACACACACACACACACACACACACACACTTCAAAACTTTAATTCAACCTTTACTATAAATAACAACAATTCAACACGTTAACTTCAACTCATAGCAGCATATAGAAAATAGTAACAGTTAAATAAATAAAGAAAAAACCAATGACTGTCCTCCGGGTATTGTTTGCCTGTATGGTGCGACTTAGATGTCAGACACTCTGTTTGCAAAGTTAGAATGTTTCGTTGAGTGCTAAATCAACTCTTTGCTTTTACACGATGCAAAATCAGCATTCTCCCCTTTTTTCAAGTCTTGCTCTCTGGTTTTCTTCAGCTCTTGGAGCATCGGACCAATACAGAAGTAGGACGGAATTTTCATCTTTTTTTTTCGAGCCCAATATTATTGCATATATAACACTTGAATCTAGGTCACTACTGAATTCTCTCTCTCTCTCTCTCTCTCTCTCTCTCTCTCTCTCTTCTCTCTCTCTCTCTCTCTCCGTAACAGGTCTACCTCACATGCCACTTTTCATTCGGGACTATTTTTACTCTCCTTGTCCATTAGTGACGCCAAATCACTTACTGAAGTTTTGACTGATCCGAGCTTATGGTCTACAGCGGAACTCATAAAGAGGCTGGTTTCGCAAGACAGTTTTTCTACTACTACGGGGAACATTTCACGATCTTGAAATAGGCGGTCTTGAAAGGGCTATCTTGCAACTCCACTTCTCAAAGGTCACTTCTCAAAGGTGCCTTCCGTTTTTCTGACCAGACCCTGACCTACTTGAGTCACAGAAAGCGATGGTACGGGACCGAGCCTGGCCCCTGTTCCATACAATGCCGCATGAATCTTACACATAAAGAAGAGGATGAGGACCGTAGAGTGAATGAGGAAGAGAGACAGCACCAGGATCATTGTGCGGATGAACTCCCGCGCCGCCACCATGAAGGCCGGGATGAAGCAGAGCCAGATAACGATGCACATGCAGCAGCACAAGAAGATGATAGGGCATTCTTGGTAGCTGTCAGTCAGCAGCCGGCGAGCCCGGAAGGACAGCACAGAGCAAATGATGAGAGCACGAGGTTGTAGCTGACGAAGAATAACAAACCGACCCTGGGCCAAGTGCAGGTTAACTCCACGTATTTTTTGTTCACGTTTCGCTGGGTGAGTGAATGCCAATTGGAGCACAGATAAACCACAAGGATGCACACCCACACCTGTGAACAAGAGGAATAGATGAATAGCCGAGACAAGGAACGAACGGAAATGAAACTGCGACACTGGTTGGGTGTCTCACACACCAAGAAAGTTTGCCATCTGTTCAGCCACACAACTATGCAAGTACACACGCCCACATCCACACGCACGCGCGCGCGCATGCGCGCACACACACATACAGACACACACACACACACACACACACACACACACACACACACACACACGCTCACACACACACACACACACACACACACACACACACACACACACACACACCGCAACCTAGGTGTCTACTCTCACAACAGCAAAACAAAAGATTGCATATATACGACCAGCCGGCGAAGTGGTTAGCGTCGCGGACTCCCGGCTGGGAGGTCGTGGGTTCGAATCCCATAGAAGTCATGTGGGTTTTTCTGCCCCGACCGGCTCCTATCCAGAGTTGAGTTGCTGCGGACTCAGTTGGGAAGACTGGGACCACACAGTCGAGTTTCATCTACTTAATGGATGCGTTTCTGACAGTGTTGCTCAACACTGCAGGTGCCTGTATCTCTCGAGCCTGGTTGACGCCGGGATATATTATGAAAGGAAGCGTAGAGTACAGCTCTGTCATGTAGTCTTAGACCGAAATGGAAATCCATAGCATCATCTTAATCATCCTCATTCTCATCGATCAGCATAAAAAAAAGTCTCAAATTCTGTGGCCCTTCATGCCCAACTGTAATGGCGACCTCAATTTCGATGTCCTCTCCACGTCTGTGGCCTTGGTTTGGTTCCGTCGAGGTCACCGGCATCGGCGAGTCCATGGGGGCTGTTGTTGGACAGACGTGGTTGCGCCCTCTCGGATTAAGCTCACTCACGCCGGCTCCGCGACTAAGCAATTATTGTCATCAGTAGGGTGCTCAGTAGGTGGTGTCCTGCGTATGTTAGATCAGAACAGGCGCCACTGAACACCATCGAAGTGACTCGGCTGCAGTGCAGTGTCTCCTCCGGTGGGTTGCCTCTTGACGGCTTGACAATGACTGCTCCCTGTGGATTGCCGGTGCACGGGGCTGTGGCGGGGCCGACCGGGCTGTGGCTGTGGACGGGTGTCGGAATGAGAGGCGTGGGTTCACTGCCTCTGAGGTGGCGTAGAGGTTGGGACAGCAAAAAAAAAAAAAAAAAAAGGAAAAAAAAAAGAAGAAGAAGAGACGAAGAAGAAGAAAAAGAAAAAAAAAAAAAAAAAAGAAGAAGAAATAAAAAGAAGAAGAATACATAAGTACACATTGTCTTGTAAGCCGCTCTAGTTTATTTCTGGCTCTCTACTGTCAAAGGGAAACAACTCCGTAGACGTTTCGTAACTTGGGAATAGGAGTTGTCCCCCCGCGTATCTAGGAGCAACGAGTAACGTTCTCATCAAGAAGAAACGAGTCAGTGACAACATATTTGGCTCAACAGGACTTCTTAAGACGGAGATGGAGAAGCTGGTACTGAAGGAGAATGCAAAGCCCTACTACCTTCACACAGCCAGGCGTGTCCCTTCCCTCTGCAAGCGAAAGTGTAGGAGGAGCTTGATAGAATGGAGAAAGATGGCATGATTAAGAAAGTAACGACAGGCACTGACTATTGTGCGCCTATTGCCCCAGTTAAGAAGAACGGGGAAATTTCGTTTATGTGTTGATTTCAAGAAATTAAATCAGAACATCAAGAGGCCACATCTGATTTTGCGTAATCTGGAGGACATAGGTCCCAAATTGTCAGGCTCAAAAATATTTTCCACGCTTGATGTTTCAAGCGGATTTTGGCAGGTGCCTTTACATCCTGACAGTGCGCACCTGACCACGTTTGTTACAAACTATGGACGCTACTGTTTCCTGCATGTTCCCATGGGAGTCTGCGCTGGGAGTGAAGAATTTCAGCGCAAGATATCAGAGACACTGAATGCACTTCCAGGCTGCGAAGTCATCATGGATGATATCATTATCAGAGCATGATGAGAGACTGTCACAGTCATTACATCGCATTGAGAACTGTGGACTAAGGCTGAACCATGACAAGTGTCACTTCAGCAAGTCGAAGGTGTCCTTCTCTGGTCACTTGATCAGTGTCAAAGGCATCAGACCTGAACCTGCTAAGGTCGACGCCATCGTGAAGTTGGAGCCACCATACAAAGAATGTGAACGAGCTCAAACGTGTAACGGGCATGCTTCAGTATCTTGGCCGATTCACCAAGGATCTCTCAACAACAATGAAAGCCGCTCACAGATCTCCTGAAAAAGGATGTCCAGTGGCAATGGGATAGTTCACACGGTGGCGCATTTGATGCCGTGAAAAAAGACTATCAGCAATCTTCCATCCCTGAATTTCTACAACACTGAACGTCCCACTGTAGTGAGTGCTGGCTCATTTCCTACGGGCTTGGTGCAGTGATTCTTCAGAGAGATGACAAAGGTGAGCTCCAGCCCATTGCCTTCGCTTCTCGTACACTGACATCATCATTCAGAGCATAAATACAGTGCGATTGCAGATCGAGAAAGAATGTCTAGAAAGTGTGTGGGCCTGTGAAAGGTTTTACAAGTACCTAGTGTGACTAAGTTCATTCGAACTCTTCACTGACCATCGACCACTTAATCCACTGATGTCCACAAAAGATTTAGACCAAGCACCCCCCAAGATGTCAACGACTTTATGAGGATGGCACGTTTTAACGCTGTTGTACGCCACGTATCAGGCAAGGACTTTGTCGTTGCTAACTGCCCAAGTCGCAGCCCTTTACCGATATGAGAAGAAGACGTGAGAAAATGCTCCAAACGTTGACTTACACATTGATGCGGGTACAGTCATTGTGGCCAATAACTGACTGGAGATTGAAGTTACTGCCAGCTGCGACTGATGAAGATAAAGATCTTCAGAAAGTTATTGAGTTCATTCAGGAGGGCCGATCTATGCAGGTTCCATCGACACTTTGACCGTATGAAAAGGTCAAGAGTGACCTTTCGGTTGTAAATGGACTGGTGGTTTATCAAGACAGAGTCATGGTTCGAGCAAGCCAGCGATCAGAGGTTCTGCAAAAATCCACGAAAGGTCTATCAAAATGCTTTGAATTTGCTAAGCTGACTGTCTTTTGGGCAAGGTCTCTCCAAGGTGATTTGAAGCGCCTCGTGGAAAACCGTCAGATCTGTCAAGAAAACAAGCCAGCAGAGCGACACCATCTGTTACGTTGTGTCCGACTGAACTTCCGCAACGGTCATGGTCAAGACTTGGAACTCACTTTGCCAAATTTCAAAGAAAGAGCTACCTGGTTGTGATTGACTATTACTCAAGATGGATTGAGTTTAAGCAAGTCACATCACCGACCAGCACGGAAGTCATTTTATGTTTCAAGTAGATTTTTGCCACACATGGAATACCAGATGTTGTGGTAAGCGACAATGGCCCACCATTTAACTCTTATGACATGGCTGAATTTGCAAAAGACTTCGGCCCTTATACATCAAGCTCATACTTTCCACAAAGCTAACGGTGCCGCCGAATCTGCTGTGAAGACTGCAAAAGAAATTCTTCCCCAGGCGCTAGACAGATCCAAATACGGCATTGATGACTTACAGATCAACTCCTCAATCTGCCACTGGCACTAGTTCTTCCGTCATGCTGATGGGAAGACAACTCCAGACCAAGTTCGAACAACGTGCCTTCAGTCTTTGCCACACAAGGGCAGAGACATTCGCATTTCTGACCAGAAAACGAAACAGAGCTACAAAAAAATTCCATGACAACAGACATGGTGTGCGTGTATTTGCCAGAACTTCAGCCAAATGATGCAGTTCGCATAAAAAACAGAACGTGACAAGAACTGGCAAGACTATCGGCAAGTTTTGGGTCCCACTGATTCCAGTGGAAGATCCTGTCTTATTGACTGTTCTGATGGTATTATCAGACGCAACCGTAAACATCTCCAGAAGATTCCAGAATTACCAGATATGTTGCCAGAGCTGGAGCTGGATCTACCTGATGACCCTGACGACACAAGTCCAGCTGCTCAAGAACTAAGCAGGAATTCACCAGTGCATGTTCATAACCAGAACATTTCTCGATTTGGACGCACTGTCAAAAAACCCTGCAAGACACATTGCAGAGAGTTTTGATGATGTTTCATCACTGAATTGGACACTGATTTGATATTGCTGAATGACGCCGTTTGTTGTACTTCATTCAAATTCAGAGTTAAGCAGAGACTGATAATTGCTTGACTTTTTTATGCATGTTCTTAGGCAAATTAGCTGAAAATTTTGGGAAATGATATAAATGTTTGAAACAACAAAGAAAAACCTTTATAAAAAGAGTTGAGATGTCAAGGGGAACAACTCTGTAGAAGGTTTTGTAACTTGGGAATAGGAGTTGTCCCCCGCGAATCTAGGAGCGACGCGTGACGTTCTCATCAAGACGAAAGGGGTCTCCGGCTTAATGATGGTTATTCAGAACCGCATACTAGCCCGGCCAACCTGATATCTACTGTGTTGTGATTCCTCATGAACACGCTGCACATGCTTTACGGTACTTCAGAAAAAAAAAAAAATGCCTGGCTCTCTGTTCTGATGAATATGTATCTGCAATCTTGGTGGAGTAATAAAACAAACTAAACCAAGACAAAAAAACGAAGAAGAACAGGATGTGATTCGTCCTCGTTGTTGGTTGGGTGACATCGCTTTGCTGTGTGGAATCAGTTCAAATCAATCTACCAATTAAACAGTCTGCGTCACACAGATATTAATGAAGCTTTTATATATACGTATTTTTTGATTGATTCAGATTTCCATAATCAGACACCGCTCCACCGAGCAGTCCGCTCAAGCAGACAATGCTCACAATAGTCAGCATACACTTAAAAGATATCATAAGACTTGAACTGGGCTGCATTTTAACATTTATTTTTTCACAAATTTTCGCCCTGTTTTGGCGCTTCCCTCAGACAATTGCAATCACAAACTAAAAAGGTCTAAAGGAGATATATGATAAATTGATCAACCCTCTCAACCATACACCCATAACTTATAAATCACGTAATCAAGTATCCATCTTCTCACATCAATAATCCCTGAGGCCGAGTCAATCAGTTTCATTGTTATTACCATTACTATTATAATTATCATAATAATTATTATTATTGTTATTATTAATATCATTATCAGCATCATTATAATTTTCATTGTCATCATATTATTATTATTATTATTATTATTGTTGTTGTTTTTGCTGTTTTATGACGGTAGGCTGTAGGTGTGCCTTGACAGACATTTGAAACACTCCGTTATCTTCATAACTCTCTGCCCCAGCCAGACGCCACCGAGTAGAAGGGCGTATATAATTAGTCCAGTCCTAAATGTTGCATATCCATGACGTGTCTACTTTGCTCCGGAATGTGCAGCATACACTGCATTCTGCAGATTGCTCTTTGGACAGCGAGGCGCACGCGCTTGTACCAGGCGAGCTTACAGCGCTTGATCACTGTGGTGAGAGGTTCTTGTCTGCCAGCATACATGTTTTTGTTCTTCGTTATTGACTTGATATGTGACGGTCACTCGTCATATGGCCTGTGTTTGAATGAGATCAAGATAATTCATGTGAAGGATTTATTCTAAAAAAAAAAAAAAAGCAAACAAAACAAACAAACAAACAAACAAAAAAACTTTGATTTCCCACTTGAATTCTGCCGTCTGTGACCAACTCTGAGATCCATAGGGGGAAGAAAGGCTATCACCCATGACTTACTGAAGTTTCATCTTTATTTGAGAAGCTCTTGAACCTGGGTTTCATGATGAGTTCAGTCTTGTCGTGACAGATATAGGCTGGGTTTGCCTCGTCTACACCCCCTTTGATGAATACCTCATGAGCTCAGAATGGACATGAAACACCTGAAACTGCTTCACTTTCTCTCTGTGCGTGTCTTTCGTCACAAGGTCACTAACGCGTGTCAGTCGAGGATTTGCTTTTCTTTGAGCTTACTTGATATCTCTAGTCTGGCCCTTTTACCCAGAACGTTTGCTTTGTTCACTACCAGTATTGGTCATCAGAAAAAAAACGCAGGATTCGTAGAAACCACCCTCCAATGGGTACGAAGGTGTTAAAGTTCAGAAGCATTTACCCACATAACGTTCTCGAAGAACAGAATGGGAGAGGAGTCAGCCTCGGAAGAAGTTTCTAGGGCATTTACTCATAAGATCTGCTCTGCTTACATCTTGGTATAATCTTGCTATGATGTGGTTAAACTTTTCCTTAAATGACATAGTTTGCATGACCTGCAAAACAATCTCCGTGTTTTGAGCGCTTTCCAGAAGTCAGTGAAGTAGTCAGGATGACTTTAATGTTAAGTCAAAGGAACATCTCCATAACAGTCGGATATTACAGCTCTGTTCATGTGTGACTCTTTTTTTTGCTAAAACGTGGTTGCTCTTTCCGAAGAGTTTTTAGTCTATTTTCTTTTGTGTCTGT
>JADBJO010009708.1:7500-35000 GCA_016801955.1 Conus betulinus
TAGCAGTACACTTCAAAAGATCAAAACCTATTAATTTAGGGTTTGTTTATACATACCCTGTTGAGTATATAAAGTGGATGGATAACTTCTTACTCTTAACTGAATATATTTCCTTCAACAAAATGGGTTTGTTCGATTATTTTAATGTTGATTTATTTGATGCTGGTCTACTTAAAACCCCCCCCCCCCCCTCCCCCCCTAAAAAACAAACAAACAAACAAACAAAACTAGAACACGATTTTTTTAGTAGTAATCTTTTTCTGACTTAACTAATCGACCAGGAGGGTTTAAATTCTTACTCTTAAATAATGATATTTCCTTCAACAAAGTGTATTGTTCGACGATTCTAATACTGATGATTTTGATATTGATCTACTTGATACCGATCTACTGAAACCGAATAAAAGCAGAACACGCTTATTTGAATAATCTTTTTCCTATTTAATCAATCGACCAGCTAACAAGAATATCAACAACTTCAAAAACACTTATTGACCACGTCTGTGCGTCCGAAACAAATAACATAGTGAAAACATTCTCACCACTTTTCATTCGTAGTGATCATTTTCCTGTTCATTTCACTGGTAGCATGAGTTTGTACCAAAGCATGCTGATTAATCTGAATGAAAGTAGTTTGTGTTACAAAGAATCTGTATTTATCGTAGTTAATGCAAGATCAGGTAGTTGACATCCCGAAAGAATGTAATAAAGATCTATACAAGAACACAATAGTTTTTCTTTCTTTTCTGTTTTTTTTTTTTCTTTTCTTTTTTTTCTTTTTTTTTTTTTTTTTTTGCCGTCCCAGCTTTTGTGCCACCTCAGTTACGGTGCACCCACGTCGCTCATTCTGACACCCCCGTCCACAGCCACAGCCGGTCGGTCCCGCCGCAGCCCCGGCACTGGCAATCCATAAGGAGCAGTTAATGTCAAGTCGTCATGAGGCAACCCACCGGAGGAGACACTGCACTGCTGCCAAGTCACTTCGGTGGTGTTCAGTGGCGCCTGTTCTGATCCAACATACGCAGGACACCACCTACTAAGCCCCATACTGACAACAATAAGTGCTTAGTCGCGGAGCCGGCGTGAGCGAGCTCTCCCTCCGGAGGGCGCCACCACGTCCGTCCAACGACAGCCCCCATGGACTCGCTGATATCGGTGACCCCGACAAAAACCAAACCAAGGCCACATACGTGGAGAGGACATCGAAACTGAGGTCACCATGAGAGAACAGGGCGTGAAGGGCCACAGAATCTGAGACTCTTTTCTATGCTAATAATCCATGAGAATGAGGATGATAAAGATGATGCTACGGAATTGCATTTCGGTCTGAGACTGCATGGCGGGGGGCTGCACTCTATGCTTCCTTTCATAATGTATCCCGGCGTCAACCAGGCCCGAGAGAGATACAGACACCTGCAGTGTTGGTCAGGACATTTTTAAGCAACATTCTCAGAAACGCATCCATTAAGTGGATGAAACTCGGCTGCACGGTCCCAGTCTTCCCAACTGAGCCCGTAGCAAACTCAACTCTGGGTACGGACCGGTCGGGGGCAGAAATATCCCACATGACTCAGATGGGAATCGAACCCGCGACCTCCCAGCCGGGAGTCCGCGACGCTAACCACTTCGCCACGGCGACTGGTATGAACACAATAGTTACTGAAACGACAGAGTCCCCATGAGCATGGTTTGGACTGTGCTGTGGGCAAAGTAGGAGAAAATAGAAAAAAAAAAAAAAAAAAACATGAAAGTGTACGAAACGGAGGTGCAGCTTGGTATTGTATATCGACATACAAGGTGGAGTTCGAAGGAAACTGAACAAAAAAATAGAAGAATATGTGTGGAAGTGAGGGACGTCTAAAAGAAAATGGAACGAGGGGGAAGAACAGGGGAAACATTCAGGAATAAGGACCACTGGGTGGAGGATGGAGTGGAAAGGAGGCGAAGGCTGGAAAATATCGTAGGAATGCATAATGCCAAGGAAGAAAAACAAAAAAAGAAGGCACATGCTTTTTTTCATCCGGCCCTTGCCCCGTTAGGGGACTAAGTATGGCTAGCGACTAAGACTTACAAATCTTTTAACAAACTAGCGACTAAGACTTACAAAACTTTTAACAAACACACATATCTTCATAACATTAAAACGTTCATCCATTATAGTTAAGGCGTTGATGACTTTATAAGGAGAGAGAGAGAGAGAGAGAGAGAGAGAGAGAGAGAGAGAGAGAGAGAGAGAGAGAGAGAGAGAGAGAGAAACGATTGAAACAACAACACACAAGAGTAAAAGATTACAAAGAAGAAGGGAGTCAACACACAGATATGGAATAAGTGATCCTCTTATCGAAGGGAGAGAGAGAGAGAGAGAGAGAGAGAGAGAGAGAGAGAGAGAGAGAGAGAGAGAGAGAGAGAGAGAGAGAGAGAGAGAGTTGCATTCCTTTTGTAAAGAAAAAAATAATAATAATAACATACAACAAACTGCTAAGGACAATAATTAGACAACTACAATGCATCAATAATATCAACATTTTTATGTGGTTATAAGGCAAAACGAGAACGAACGGTACTACAATCAGTTATCAGTAAGCAGCAATGAATGCCTAGCATCAATAATCATAACACTTATTTTTTTTCATGGTGTGTGTGTGTGTGTGTGTGTGTGTGTGTGTGTGTGTGTGTGTGTGTGTGTGTGTGGTGTGTGTGCGCGCGCGCGCGCAGCGCGCGCGAGCGCGCGCGCGTGTGTGTATGTGTGTGTGTGTGTGTGTGTGTGTGTGTGTGTGTGTGTGTGTGTGTGTGTGTGTGTGTGTGTGTGTGTGTGTGTGTGTGTGTGTGTGTGTGTGTGTGTGTGTGTGTGTGTGTGTGTGTGTGTGAGAGAGAGAGAGAGAGAGAGAGAGAGAGAGAGAGAGATGAGAGAGATGATATAATTTACTTTCCTCTTCCATCTTTTTTGTGTTTTCTTCCTGACTATTCAAACACTACCCAAGACTATAATTATTAACTAAAGCGACAATCCATCGAAACACAGCCGTAATTAACGAAGAGAGAGAGAGAGAGAGAGAGAGAGAGAGAGAGAGAGAGAGAGAGAGAGAGACAGACAGACAGAGACAGACAGACAGAGAGAGACAGACAGACAGACAGACAGAGAGACAGAGAGAGAGAGAGAGAGAGAATTCCATTTTTTCTATCCAAAATATCGCATGCTAAACATTACTATAAAATTTGAATAAAGAGCAATACATCAATATGATCAACATTAATCCGGACACACACAATACATCAATATGATCACATTAATTGCAATTATCACCTTGCAGTTATAGTGCTCGAAGAAATCAAGGTATTAAGACATCAATCAATTAGTGACAATGCACCAATAAAACCTGCGACCACAAGTCATTCATCATGATATAATTTCAATCATTAATAAAACCGATAGTAACTATATCTCTCATTTATCATTATCTGGTTTTAAAAACATCAGTGGAAAGGAAACAGCGTATCAGTTTATATATATGCAGCAAAACAGAGGGTTGCCCTGGTATGTGTATTTTGTCCCTAATAGCAATGGTCTGCTGTGAAATGTGTAATTAGTTTTTCCCTGAAGGATTCTGCAATTTGAGTACATCGGAGATGTAGTGGAAGTGAAATTCCAAGCCACGCTACCTGAGTAAGTTAAGCCTGATTTAAATAGATCTATATTCTCGGCGTGGGAACCTGGAATTTGGTTGAATCCCTAGGGTTTATGCTAAATTTAGACTGAAGAGTTTGAGGTGCTAAACCCGATGCAATTTTTTGCATTAGCAGACATTTGTTGACAGCGAACGTTTCTTTTAATGGAAGAGCCCCCGCTTTAGTATAATCCCCTTCACTAAGACTAGATGATTTTAAATAGGACTGCTTTAAGCGCTCTTTTGTAGACACTCTTAAGGGTTTCATGGCATTAGCACTAGCAGAATCAAATAGTGTTGAACAGTAATTGATTGAAGAGAGAACATGTGCGTGTAGGAACAATTTCCTGGCATGAAGGTTTAAGAAATGCTTAATGCACAGCTGATATGTTTGTCTAGATATTGATTTACATAAACTGCGAAGGTGATAAGACCAAGAAAGATTATTATCAACATATACTCCTAGAACTCGATGGCTATCCCACCACTTCAATTTCCTGATTATTGATAAAAACAGATGGAGGCTGTGTGGTTATGTTTTGTCTTCTTCTCTGCCTTGTTGTTATCAGCATTATTTTTTGTTTTGTTAGGATTCAATGACATGTGATTTACATTGCACCAATTACTTAAGATATTAGCATTCTTCTGTAATGAAGTGAAAACAGCTTCCAAGCTGGAGCTACTTGTATGGACAGTTGTATCATCACAAAAGAGTTCACATGAATCCTCAATATAAAGAGGGAGATCATTAATATAAACTGAGAACAGCAACGGGACCCAACACAGAACCCTGAGGTACGCCATGTTGGATAGGTAGCTTCTCTGATAAGTTGTTTGTTGTTGACACAAACGATTTGTTGACGGTCTTCTAGGAAAGATGTTATCAGTTGTAAGGTATTTCCTTTTACACCATATGATAAAAGCTTCCTGCATAACAGTTTGTGGTTAATTACATCAAAAGCCTTTGCAAAATCAACAAACAGTGCTCCACAATATTTATTCTCATTAACACTGGCTAGCCATTGATCTACTAGGTTTGTAAGCGCTGTATGACAAGAATGATTTTTTCCTGAATCCTGATTGATTTTTATTTAGTAGGTTGGAGGAATCAAAATGGTGGCAAAGATGTTTATTTATGTGTTTTTCCAAGGGCTTGGACAGAACTGGCAAAATGGATATTGGTCTGTAGTTCGATGGCTCAGATTTGTCTCCAGATTTGAAAATGGGTATTACTTTAGCAACTTTGAACTGAGCGGGAAAGTGACATTTATCAATGCATAAATTGTAAATATAGGTAAGAGTTTCACATATAACAGGTGCTGATAGTTTCAGTATTTTTCCATCAATCCCGTCCAGTCCGCGGCTTCCTGTCTGCTTTAATTGGCATAAAGCTTGGTAAAAACATCACTAACTGTCATAGGCGGAACAGGTGTTGCTGACGAATGTTCTTAGCATTACAAATTTTTTTTTTTAATTTTTTGTAATTCATTTGAGTCAGTATTCTTTTCTTTGACAATGTGTTCTGCAACTGTTGTAAAGTGTTGGTTGAGTTCATTTGGTGTTATGCTGGTAATGGACTTGTCTTTGACTGACTGTGAAGTTTTATTCGTAAGTTCATTTATTGCTTGCCATATGGACTTCGAATTTTGTTTGTTGGCTACAAGTTCACGAAAAAAATTCATTTTTGCTGTCCGTTTGAGTGAGTTGACTTTATTACGTTGCCTTTTGAATCCATCCGACTTCCCTTCTGCTTCAAGGAGATCAAACAATTTAATTGAGTTGTCGAGCACATTAGTAAGAGAGGCACGGTCGCCTGCATGTTCACAGCCAATGCTTCCATGAGTTTTCTACAGAGGCGTCAACGAAGGCGTCAACAAATCCGGGATACTGATGGTCCCGCAGTTCGACCTACGTCCCGGATCGACGGAGACGGTTCCGTCGCCAAGTGAGTAAGGAGAGAGAGAGAGAGAGAGAGAGAGAGAGAGAGAGAGAGAGAGAGAGAGAGAGACTCTGTCTTACAGTCTGTCTATCTTCCTCTTCTTTCCTTTCTTTCTCTCTTGCTTAGTGCTCTCTCTCTCTCTCTCTCTCTCTCTCTCTCTCTCTCTCTCTCTCTCTCTCTCTCTCTCTCTCTCTCTCTCTCTTTCAGATATGGAAAGTAAAGAAAAGTATCGCTGGTTAGTTTCTTATTGAAAAATGTGTTTCATTCTGAAGTGTTTCACAATGTTTTAACAGAGGAGTAGCACTGAATAAATTTCGCAAGATTCAGGTTGAGAACGTTAGGTTTTAATGCGAAGAAAAGACGCTATGAAAGTGGAACATCCACAAAATCACCTTGTCCTGCATGCAGACACACGATTGACGACGAAGAACACTTTCTGTTCCACTGCACTGCATCTTATGACGTGCGGACAAATTGCTCAGTTTTCCAATTAGACATAGTTAAAAGACAACATGTGTCGCTGTCGTGCTATCATCCGATGATGAACTTGTAATTAAATTAGTTCATCGCGAAAATTACACAGATGAAGTATAGTCAAATTTAAGATAGTACATTATAAGAGATATATAAATGAATAATAGAATTCATCGCACTTTGAGGAGAACAGGAAGATTCAATGTTATCATTTGATTGAGTGGATGGTGGTCGAGTCTGTCTTACGACTTCGTGGTTTTTTTTTTTTTTTTTTTTTTTTTTTTTTTTTTACGTAACGTTAGTATATTACTTCTCTGTGCGAGGACATACGGAGTTGTAGCGATTTTACTTGTTTGCAAGGAAAGGAAAAGGTAAATGTTATTGTTCTGTCACCACCACCCTACCCCCCCCCCCCCCCCCCACCCCCTTGTCAAAAGACCTCTTAGGTCAAGGCAATAAATATCAAAGTGTCAAAAAGTGTCAAACTCTCTCTCTCTCTCTCTCTCTCTCTCTCTCTCTCTCTCTCATGAGCGCGCATGTGTGTGTGTGTGTGTGTGTGTGTGTGTGTGTGTGTGTGTGTGTGTGTGTGTGTGTGTGAGAGAGAGAGAGAGAGAGAGAGAGAGAGAGAGAGAGAGAGAGAGAGAGAGAGAGAGAGAGAGAGAGAGAGAAGCGCTAGCACGAATCTCTTAGTTGTCCAGCGACAGCTAGGGCAACAACGATAAATAAGTACTCGAGCACACTGCAAAGTCAAACATGGTGGCCTGCATGTTCACAGCCAACGTTCCTGCAGAAGCATCAACCAATCCAGGATGCTGAACGAGAGAACGGTGATGCTCAGGCCATGGAACGGATCTCCCTGACTGGCAGAAATGTCTCCTCTGGCAAGTGAGTGAGTGATCGGAAGCGGATGGAGAGAGAGAGAGAGAGAGAGAGAGAGAGAGAGAGAGAGAGAGAGAGAGAGAGAGAGGGAGATACAGAGAAAGAGAGAGAGACAGACAGACAGACAGACAGACAGACAGACAGACAGACAGAGCCTCTCTGTAGCTTGTCTGTCTCTCTGTCTGCCTGTCTCTTCTTTTCCCTTCTTTGTCTCTTGTGTGTGTGTGTGTGTGTGTGTGTGTGTGTGTGTGTGTGTGTGTGTGTGTGTGTGTGTTTGTTTGTGTGTTGTGTGTGTGTGTGTGTGTGTGTGTGTGTGTGTGTGTGTGTGTGTGTGCGTGCGTGCGCGCGCATATATATATATATATATATATATATATATATATATATATATATATATATATATATAATATATATATATATATATTTATGTGTGTGTGTGTGTGTGTGTGTGTGTGTGTGTGTGTGTGTGTGTGAATTGTTTATATATGTATCTGCCTATGTATGTATGTATGTATGTATGCATGTATGCATGTGTATATCGCTCTAGCTAGGTATCTACCGGCTTCCGTGTATCAACCAACCAACTAATCATATGTTCTGTAATATTTACTGGTCAGAGAATCGAAACAGAAATTGATAATCATTAGACAGAATTCCCAGACCTGACGGGATAAGCCGACGATCTTTTGTCAGGTGAATGACTGATTGGTCCTTTACGCAGTGCCAGTACCCTGTCAAGCCGGAGGACCGCCGATGGAGAAAGCTTCGGAGGGGAGGATGAGGACGACGACGGGGACTGCAAAATGACGGCCAGTCAGCCAGGTGCCCAAGCATTATTGGCAGGCCGTGAGCATCAGGATAACAAATATGATGATGGCGAGGGCTTCGAGCTCCTTGAACCCATGGAACACGAAGGAGAGTGTGGAGATCATAAGCAGGAGACGAAGGCTGTATCGGGTGGTTGGTGTAGCATGCAGTAACATTGACCCCCCCGCCCCCGCCCCCCGCCCCCCCCCCCCCCCCAAAAAAAAAAAAAGGAAGACACACACACATTCACCCTTCCCCCAGACACACACACACACACACACACACACACACACACACACACACACACACACACACACACACAAAGGTGCCTCACATGCTTTGTAGTCTCTACATTTAAAAAAACAAAAAAAACAAAGATCTGCCCAAAATATTGCTTAAAGCATGACAAGACATTGTTTGGATCTGGATCAGGTGTTCCTAGACAAATCGATGCATGATAATGAAACTCGGCGTTTTTCTTCGCCCACGTCTTCAATCAGAGTGTTTTGGGTCACACTGTAATTTGATTACTGAATTACGTAAATCATTTCTCGTGAAACGCTTTCCTCTGAACTGAACTTGATTTTCAAACCAATTGTGAAGGAGATCCTTGGTAATTTGAAATACCTTTACCTTTTTTTTTTTTTTTTCTTCTTTTTTTTTTTTTTTTTTTTTTGCGATGTGCTGATGACTTCTTTTCTCATGGTCAGTCTCGAATTAGGACATCCAAAAACTGTTACGCCGCCCACCTGCCTTTAAAAGCAGTGCCAGGAAATTCTCATTCCTGTTGATGCATAGGTTGGCCAAAGTGAACCAGGCGTAAGGTTTGCATGAGGCAGCCCATAGGAAGATCGTTCCAAAATTCACGGCAGTGTGAGGTCTGTTGAGAACAACTCCAGCATGTTTGATGTTAAAAGGTTTGTCTAGCATATAAAAGGTAGCAATTTTCGGCGTCAACAGAAAGCAGTTTATTTGCTTGTATCCCTTTATATGTTTTTCGTTCAAACCTTTATTGACAGTACATGAAAATAGTCTACTCCATATCGTGATCACAGCCTTTTTTCTTTCATGGCTTACAGATTTTGTGTATTCACAAAAGCATTCAACCGTGTAAGTACCGATTTTCTGAAACCAGTCAATTTCAAATTACAGTTACAACCATGTATTCGCAGCTGACAGGTTACTTGTAAACGCATGCAATTATCTAACCATGTACGAGTCGTTATCAGTCTCCAAGGCTCTGCTCATCAGTGAACTTTGGCCCTAGTGGGTTAATCCACTAATTGTATATTATGGAGACGTGCCCATATGGGGAGAACATCTCGATCTGACTGACTCCTAAGGTAGCCAATGAAGGGCTGAGTAGGGATGTGGGAACAAAGCACTATAAGCGGATCAAAAGGCAGAATATTCAGCTAGTGAAGAGTAATCAGTATAAAGGAAACCATTGAGAGTGTATACTTGTGAATTTCGAAAAGGGTGCAGGGGAGGTAAAAATGTGCCCACAATCATCTGAAAAGGAAGCAGGGGAGGTAAAATGTGCCCACAATCATCTGAAAAGGAAGCAGGGGAGGTAAAATGTGCCGACGATTAGAGTGATGATGTTTCCTGTCAGACAACCTAAGCTGTGTCTGGCACATCAATGCGGACAACAGTCGGGTTTGTGTTCAGTTGTTTTAATTTTGATGCATAGACGGACACAGACTAAAATGATATAAACTCACTTATCATTCTTTAACACTTTGTGTGGCATTTCTGAATTTCACTTGTACTAACAGAATAAAATTATCTGGATGTTTGTTTCTGTCATGAAAATAGCTTTTTTTTTCATTTAGTAAAATTCTACCGTTTGACATGAAATTATTGCTGTCCTGCTATTCTTCCATATCCCAGCACACTCGTGAGTTTATTTGATTGTTGACTGTTCGCTTGTGGGTGGGTTCCTTCGATTTTTGTTGTAGATTCCTAAAGTTTTCTAAACACAAGCATAGGAATCGACGTCAACAGTACAAATGAATTACTTATCCAGAAACGACGTTTGACTTTTACTGCCACGCTAGGCTTTTGTTCAGGATTGCACATATACATATACGTACGCGCGCGAGCATGCGCACACAAATCTTAGTTTTCAATTAAAAAAAGATCATATTGTTGCCATTTGTTTGCAAAATCGACATAGTCCATATTCATTTTTGCAATGCATTTTTTTTTACTTGGTATTTAGTTTTTAAATATTTCCTGAAGACAGGGAACAGAGGAAGCACCTTTTCAGCTCTGGATTTATATACAAAGAACTTTGCAGAGATGATAATGTAGTCGAATACGAGGTCAGTTTTTATCCGAGAGTCAGTGCCAAACAGAACGAGTTCCTTTGATAATACAATTTCAGGCACACTAGAGCAATTGTCTTTTAAGAAGTTCTGAAGGTCAGTCCCAAAATGCGTTGTCACGTCTTATGTGAAAAATAGATGATCTATAGTTTCCTTTTCAGACTTAAAAAAAAAGTACACTTATTTTCGGCGATGTTCATTTTTTTCAAGAACAATATTTGTAGCCAGGATCCTGTGAATCAGTCTCATCTGAAACCATTTCAGTTTAATTTCTTTTATTTTGTGTGTGCGAAGAAACATGTTTATCTAGTTCAATTCTTTACCTGTTTCATTGTTCCATTTCTCATAACACCTTGGCTGTGAGTAATCTGCATTTAACATATAATAAAGTCGAGCTCCTTTCTTTGTGCTCTAAATGATACTGAGAGCTTTTTTTTTTCAGTGCTCGTAAGCATATTGGAAGTGAATCTGATATTCTTCGTTCGAATATATTTTCTGTCAGATTGTAGCATAAAGTTTGTTTAGGTACGCTTTTGCTTGAATTCTTCATATGTTATGAACGACCCTGCCTGGTATATCAATCCGCAATACGATATACACCTTTGTCTATCCAATCCTTGAAACATATACCTTTCCCGTCTATTTTAATGTTTTTATTGTAAACAATGTATTCAGCAAAGAGATCAATATGATCCTCAATACTTACTGTGTCACCAAAGATTTTATATGCTTGGAAAGTGTCATTCCAAAAAGGCATCAGTCTCTTTTCGGCTAACTGGTAAAGCATAACAAAATTTCTCAAGATCTTTTACCAAAGGATACTGCTAGATTTAAGATTCCTGATCCACGTAAGTTTCAATGCCATTGTCATTGGTTAAGTGAAGATATACCCAATTCTCCATTTCTAACATTTTTATTGTTTTTTTCGGGCTATCCTATCTTGTTTGCTATTCCATACAAATTGAAAGCATTGCTTTTGAAGCTTATCCATAAAGATGTGTTTGGTGGATTAGGCAACAAGATCCAAAGATATATCATTCTGAGAGATCAGTGATTTTAAATCGGTTATTCTGCCAACAGGTGTAATAACCTTCTTACGCTAGACGTTGAAAAACGATGTTATTTAAGAAATTTGTCTCTGTAATTCAGTTGTATGCAGTGCGATAGTTCTGGGGAGAACCAGATTCCTAGGACCTTAAACTGTTTGGATTCCAGTCTATATATTTAGGTGGGGCATATATCTAGTCCTTGATAACACTTTGCTTCCTAGCCAAACTGCTTTCGTTTTTTTTTTTCGATATTCATATACCACCCAGATACTTTTGCGAATTTGATTAAGGTCTTTATTTCATTAAGTCTTTCTTTGAGCGTCGTCGAGAAGCTGTGTGTCTCAGCAATTTTATCTTCCATATCTTTCTCTTTCTGGACCTACTTTGAAAGTACACCCCCTCCCCCTCTGCTGCTCCATTTCTCTCCCTCTTCTCTGATTCTCTCTCTCTCTCTCTCTCTCGCCCTGGTTGGTAGAGGGTAAAGGTAGTAGTAAAGTGACCGAAGGAGGAAAACAGAAAATCAGATATCGGATGAAAAAAACAGAGGAGGAGGGGATGTCTTTTTTCAGTAAGTAGCTAAAGTTAGAAAAAAAAGAAATTGCTTTCTGACCCTTTTCATTTAAATACTGTTGCCTGAAAGGCTGAGGAGTGTGAATTGTTTTCTTGGAAATTCTGTTTTCTGTATGTACAAAGTTTTACTTCGAACAAATGAAAGAAAAAAGACCCTCCCCAGCAACAAAGAAAATAACTTTTCGTTACAAAACCCCTTTACGCTGTTTAATTAGGTAATGACACTTTCTCTGAACTCCATCATCACTGCTTCTTAGAGGCACTGATCACCCTTCTATGCATATCAGGTAACAGCTTTGCAACGCATCTCGCTCGCATCAAACGTTACCAACGGGAAAAAAAAACACGCATTTGAACCAACCAAGACAAGACCACAACAACCACAAATAAAATCAGCATACGTGTGTTAGTTCCGATGACAGACTGTAGCTTCCTCAATGATTGGATGAAGAACGGTCACATGGTCAAAATAATCTCACCTATGGCGAATTCGGAATTGTAGCCGAGAAACGAAAGAATGAACTATCTCACCCATGGCAAATTTTGGAACTGTAGTCGAGAAATGAAAAAGAATGCTCCTTCAAATTTCCGGCTCATATAACGATTAAATAGATGTTTTTTCCCTTGTGCTTTGTGATGCATGCAAACAGCGTAACAAGAAAAACAAATTTCATAGCATCATCATCAACCACATCCCATCGGTGTCGGAGACATTAGACTAAAGAAAGGGAAAAAAAAAAAAAAACCCAACAATCCAAATCAATCCTAATTGTAAAGTTTCCTTGGCTTCTAAGACATTTTTTTTTGTAAGATAGCGCCACAAATGTCAATTTCGCCTAGACTGACCAGTGTGACAGGATCCAGACTGCAGATCAGAAGTCCGTCTTGATATGGGTATCTGCAAGATCAGCCTGGATTTCCAGCGTCTGTCTTGAAACCACGTGGGAAAACCAGGGAAGAAAGAATCAAAGAGGGCCTCTCTCTCTCTCTCTCTTTCTCTCTGAAGTATAGTATAGTATAGTATAGTATAGTATAGTATAGTATAGTATAGTATAGTATAGTATAGTATAGTATAGTATCGTGTCGTGTCGTGTCGTGTCGTGTCGTGTCGTGTCGTGTCGTGTCGTGGTGTGTGTGTGTGTGTGTGCGTGCGTGCGTGTGTGTGTGTGTGTATAGTAGTAGTATAGTAGTATAGTATAGTATAGTATAGTATAGTATAGTATAGTATAGTATAGTATAGTATAGTATCGTGTCGTGTCGTGTCGTGTCGTGTCGTGTCGTGTCGTGTCGTGTCGTGGTGTGTGTGTGTGTGTGTGTGTGTGTGTGTGTATTGTGAACCCATATGATTTCCTAAACCATCTTTGTTTTTTTGCATATTTTCATGTTCGGAAATCTTGTTTTGAATAACTGAGACCTTCACAATTGTTGAGTTAGAACATATAAGTCAACAGTTTAAGAGTAAGCAAAATCCGAAAAATCAGAGTTTTAAAAGTTGGAATGCCATTATGAAAACAAAAAGTGAGTGAGAGGTAGGCGAGGTTGTAGGAGTAGGAGGTAGACATTTCAGGAGGGAGGACAGGTGAATAGTGTGTAGGAGAAAAAACAATAATGGCAGATAATGGGAATTGTCAAAGACAAGGATCTGGAGTATACTAATATACCATTGAAGAATATTGCACATTAGACTTTGCTCAAGTCTAGTCGTTGCTTCAAAAAGATGTTTTACTGAAAGAGAAGCTAAAAAAAAAACTCAAATCAATCAACCTTCTGTATGTCTGTAAAGGGCAGATTTGTTTGTAGAAAAACTTCATTACCTCACAGTCGAAAATGATATGCTGTGCAGCGACATCATTATGGCATATGCACTTTATATGTAGGGAAGTCTTTGTCCGTAACGAATGGCATAAAGGTGCGTACAAGTCCTAAAGTCAGACTTCAAGTAAGTCTGCACACCAAAACAAAGTCTAACAGTTCTTCAACGAGATCATATTGACGAAGGAAAAAAAAAATCAAAATGTTCTCTTTCAGGTGTATGGCACACATCTTTTATATGATAAAAGACTGTTGACTCTTGTACTGCTTGGTACATTCTGTGCTCTCCTTTCTGTTGATGTCTGCTTGACCGTTAAAAGGAAAGTTAGTAGGGTATTGTATACAACAAAAATCAACATTCATGATGGTTAATCTCAAATAATGGGCAGTTCCGCTGATTTTTTTTTCTAAAAAAATAAAAACAAAACAAAAAGATAGACTTTTTGAGACTGATCGAGAATTGGCACAAAACAGGATATTACAGATCGTCGATGGTAAGAGAACAACGCAATTGGATACGTCTAGACTAGCGCCCAGCTCCGCTGTTAAACTTGAGAGACCATATCTTAAGTGTGATTTGCTCTATAATCTGTGATCACAAAAACAATCCTGCACTTCATCCTCTAGAACCGAACTATCAGTAATGTAGCTATCAAATGGTTATTAGTCTTTTCCCCCTAAATGACTGGCACTAATGCTGCTATTACATGCTGACAATCTACTTTTTTGTTTCAGACGGAAAAGAAAAATTTTGGCTTTTTCATTTGTAACTCCCATGGCGGGACAGGAAGTACGGAAGCACGATACGGCAAATTTTGTAGATAATAGGTTTGATACATTGAAAATAACTAATACGTATGTGGAAAGATTTTGTCAACTTGAATTTTTGTATGTGAATTTTTCGGAAAATCAACATCAGCTCTACCATTGAATTCCTCAAATTCTTCGGCAGTTGTTTGCCTGACTCTTCATTGAAAAAGCGGAAGTTTTCGACAACCATAAAAGCTTTAGTATACTTAGTGCAGATAGATAACCCTAAGGCCAGTTTCACAATACTACTGCCAGTAAAGCGGAGTTTCTGTAGATAATATGCCAGAACAGAAAAGAATATATCATCACCATAATATTATGTCAGTCTCGATCGCGAAAGAGCGGTTGCTAAATTCCACAGAATGTTGGGGACACCTTGTTGCTTTACCACTGTCTTTTTACCGAAGTCTTTACATTGACACAGAATAGCACACTACATCAGCCTGTGCAGATTTGAAAAGAAAGTAGTGAGTAGCTCTGACAGCGTCCACACACAATTCTCTATTATCACACGCATTTTGTTTCAGCTTCAGTTTTGCCAGTGTAACTGCTTTTAAAGTATCAGTTTTGTTTGTTTGCTTCTCTTGTAGGAGCTTTTGCCGAGCATTCATTGAAGCAGCTGGACGATCTTTTTTATTTATTTATTTTCTTTCTTTTTTTTTTGTTTTCACTTTTTTTTTTCAAGCAGAACCTTTCCTTGTGTAGCTTTCTCGAGGATCACGCATCACAACTACATTGGTGTACCTTGCTGAAACAATCTTTTTTTTTTTGTATGGTACAGAAATTAACAACATGTACATCTTCTGACAACATTACGTTTCCGATAAATACTTAAATAACATTGTTACTTAAATAACGTTAGTTAACTTAATAATTAACATTAGTGTTTTTTTTTTTTTTTTCTGGAAGAACTTTAAGTTTTAAAGTTATTGCAACCATTCTTACTTAGTTCTTTTCATGAGAATTTTCCGACTGTTGTTCACAATGTTAGCAAAAAGAAGTAAGCGTACGGTCACACAAAATTAATCTTGAAAAAAAAAAAAAAACGATGCCGTTTCTTCTCACCGGAGGCTTTGTACAAACGACTCGAATACCTGCATTACTTTGTGTCGATGTTATCTTCTCAGTCAGCCTCTCATTTTTACTCTAATGTAAAAACAAACAAAAAAAAAAAAAAAAAAGAATCTCATAACGTTTTCAAAGAATGGACTTAAGTGATAAATGTCTGGATGTTTTCCTTTTTGTGATAGAGCTACAGTCCAAATAGGTATTTCCCAAATCTTTAATTAACACACGATCTTGTTCTCGTGTGTTAAATCAATGTGGCATGAACAAAGCTTGATGGTATTTGAGGCGTATAAACGTACCTACTTACAAGGAGTTGTCGCTGTAAACTATAGATTATCCTTTCCTTTTCGGAATTCCATTATGAAAATGTTGAAGAAAAAGGAATAACGACATCGCCTATCCACATCAAGGTATATAATTCCTACATCACGCCGTAACTGGAGTTTCAGACATCAAACCAACAAATTCTACAACACACACTGGAAAACAACAAAACCAAAAAACAACCCAGGTTTGTACACAAAAATAACAGCAGAAGAATAAGAATAATCCCATGTGTCAGCAACGGGATACAGTGATCTACAAATAATTATCTGTCGACATTCTGGTCGGGGTGTACCGCTCCAAATGGTCGCGGGTTCAGTGCACTAGATTGCCCAAGGACATAGCTAGACGCAGTAAAGGTAGGCTAAAATCAAAGCTGACCGCTCACTCCGACCGAAGTCACATGACAAGTCGACAAACAACCGTTCGCTTAGACACATAGAAAAGTGTATTCATTTGTAGCACAGCAGTGCACATGCAATGTAAGTAGAATTATCTGTTATAGCAGAACTGTTGGTTCCAGCTGCTTTTTCCTCACCCATCGGAAGGCTAGTGTCCTTTCACTGTTCCCTCGGCAAATTTGTCAGTTTGTAGAATTCCTGGTTTATGTTTTTTTTTTTTTTTTTTTGCTTTTTGGCTGTACATACTTGTGTATTTCTGTAGCATTAGGCAATAGATTGGCCTCAGGCTGCTGAACTGACGTTTTTCTGCTTCATGTTACAATTGCTTGAGAAAGTTTTTTTTGTTCAATTTTCTTGCATTGAAATATATTTTCCTTGTGTGTTTTCTGAGTGTTACGTTGCGTACTGTACCTGTACGTTATATCGCAGGAGCCCATATCAACAGATTCTTCCATAACATATTTCATATACTGTTCACCCCTATTCTTCTACCAGCTTGATTCCTTTCTTCTACCTCCAGTTTCTTTTTCTGCCTCTGCCTCTCCGACTCTCTCTGTCTCTGTCTCAGTCTCTCTCTGTCTCTTTCTCTGTCTCTCCGTCTCTCTGTCTCTGTCTGTCTGTCTGTCTGTCTGTCTGTCTGTCTCTCTCTCTCTCTCTCTCTCTCTCTCTCTTGTTCTTCCTGTCCTTAATTCTTGTCGTCAGGAAAATCAGTTTCGTAGGTGTGTATTTTTCATGTTATCATGTGCTAACAACTTTTATTACCAGCGTCACTGTTATTGTTATTGTGATCATCATCATCATCGTCATCATTATCATCATCATCATCATCATCATCATCATCATCTCTCTCTCTCTCTTTCTCTCTGAGCACTGAAATCAGCCAACACATTGCCCCACTCTGGACATGGGATGATGCATTATTGTATGGAATTTATAACTCGAGTATTTTATTGATCAATGCGATTCTTTCGCCTAAGCGGCTTTTTTTTATACGTACTTTGTGAGAAATAAGCAAAATCGCGGGGGAAAAAAGAACCAAACATCGAAGTTTTTTTTGTTTTTTTTGTGAGTGGCATTCTACTCCTGGGAGATTGTTTTACTGGATGGGGCCACATGCCCCATATTTGGAGACCAAGTCTTGGGAGCAATCCAGAGAGAAAATGTTACTGTGGGGTTGCTAAAAGGCCACCCCGCAGAGCAGACAACGCACTGAAGTCGAATTACTCCAGTCATGTTGAACAATGGCTTGTTATCATTTAACACGTGTATCCCCCCCACCCCCTCCTCTCCTGCCTCCCGTGACCAGTTTCCCTCCCTAACCCCCCCCCCCCCCCCCCCCCCTGAAATCTTCCTCAGAGCTCTCGCCCACAGTATTCAATAGACAGCACTGGCCGCTTAGTCACAAAGTTAAATGAATGAGTGAATCTGATATATCTTCTTAGCTGTGATATGCATCCCCTCCTCCTCCTCCCCACCTCCCACACACACCACACACACACACACACACACACACACACACACACACACACACACACACAAACACACACACAACACACACACACACACACACACACACACACACACACACACACACACACACACACACACACACACACACACACACACACACACACACACACACACACATCGGCGGTCGGCAGGGCAATAAAGAACATGAAACTGACTGACCAGTCCATTAAAGTGATGAATACAAATAACACGTTTGTGGCACTAATAATAATGATCTTAATTCCTCTCACTTCGGCTTCTTTAAATGTTCGCAGAGTAGTAATTTTTATTATGATTTTTTTTTCGTAAACGTGCCGCAAACGTAACGCTTCCGTTAATAAATTCCACGTCTTCCAACAATAGTGCCTATAAACTCACTGGATCTAGCCCCAAAGCATCATCCCTCATCGTTCTCATCGTCGTTGATCGTCATCTCACCATAGATAAGGACATGGTGGAGAACCAAAATTGATCCCACCGTAAGAGCAGAACCTGATCCATCCATCCATCCATCCATCCATCCATCCATCCATCCACCGTGAGTGCAGAACCTGATCTATCCATCCATCCATCCATCCATCCATCCATCCATCCATCCATCCATCCATCGTTTGTCGTGTTTAGAAATCTGTTTTACGACAATGTCATTTCAATGCATTCCAGAAGACGGTATATTTTCTCAGACTGTCTCTCTAAAAGTTTCCCTTTTACTTTTTTTTCTGTCATTCATCTCTTCATCGTTCTTTTTTTTGTCTTTACTTGTGTTTCCTTTTAAAAAAAAAAAAATTGTTTAGCGTCTGTGACAGCAGGTTTGCTCTAAGTAATATGTAAAATACTTTGTTTTCTTTCCCTTTCCTTCGCTTTCGTTTTTTCATACTCCTGTTTTCAAATAAAATCTGCGTTGTGTATCTTCCAGTGTGGTTTTTGAAGGAAATGTGAAATGAATGCCTGTGCTCAGGTGCGCGCACTCAAACACACACACGCGCGTTTGCGTGCGCACACACACGCGCACACACGTTCATACACGCGTAAGTATCCCCCAACCACCTCCTCCTCCCCCTCTCTCTCTCTTACAAACACACTTAGGCGCGCATGCACGCTCTCTCTCTCTCTCTCTCTCTCTCTCTCTCTCTCTCTCTCTCTACACACACACACACACACACACACACACACACACACCACACACACACACAAAACATACACGCTCACGCACATTATACACGCACCCCTCCGACCCTTGAACCAAACCCACATATACACAAACTTAACCGCGCGCACTCGTACACATGCGTAAACGTACTCTTTTACACGCACATGGCACAAGGCGCACACGTATGCACAGGTCTGCAACTATTCTCTGTTCCACTGTCTCTATCTCTGTTTGTTTGTCTATCTTTCTTTATCTTTATGTGTGTGTGTGTGTGTGTGTGTGTGTGTGTGTGTGTGTGTGTGCGTGTGTGCGCGCGTGCGCGAGAGAGAGAGAGAGAGAGAGAGAGAGAGAGAGAGAGAAC
Organism: Conus betulinus; assembly: GCA_016801955.1. Taxonomy (NCBI): domain Eukaryota; kingdom Metazoa; phylum Mollusca; class Gastropoda; order Neogastropoda; family Conidae; genus Conus; species Conus betulinus. The sequence continues at coordinate 26,649 of JADBJO010009708.1, forward strand.
GCGTGTACACTGTTCGAGTAGACCAACTAAAGGGAAGCTACCAATACAAAGCGAACCATTTAAACGAAGATTTATTTCCCTTATACTTTTCAACAGCACATGCTGGTGGTTGCCCCGACAAACAAGACGGCAACGGAACAAAGCAAAAGACAAAGAAACAAATCATACAAAATTTAAAGAAATAAATATATGTATTGTTAAGGATTGTGTTTAAACAAATATTTACATTGTTCGGGATTATGTTTTATATTCCATGTAAGCACAAGAACAAAGGGTACAAGTCAGAAGTTAGCATGCAAATGTATTACACATTTTCTTTCAGGTGATAAGCAAACATAACTAGACATGAGACGTCACATCATGATATGCTTATGTGAGACGCTGTTTGTCCGGAACAACATGAAATGCATTCTAAAAAAAAAAAAAGAAAAACAATATACATCAGTTCATATATTTTTCCAGCTTTTACACAACTCCTACACATCATTCTCGTAAAACCCTTGGACATAGAATGAAACATGACCTAGTATTCAAACACAATGAACAACACAGATTGACCGTACATGTACACACCGCACTACACATTTTGCCTTCGCACACTCCGATTTTTCAAAGGCAATCAACGTGTCAAAATACCTGCTGCCATGCTACAGAGGTTAATGTTGGGGGTTGGGGGCAGTTAGATTGTGGTTCGAATCCTCCCAGAACCATATATTCGTAGGATTTGTTAGTCCACGTCCGGCCTGTACTAAGTACTGTTAAGAATGCTCGGAGCTCCGATGGCAGATAAAAGCCATCCAGTCGAATTTCATCCACTGTCTGACAGAGTACTACCCAGTTTTCCTGACCAGCGCCGCAGGTGTCTGTAAATCCCGGGTCTGGTTGACGCCAGGGTATTGGGCTTAAAAACAAAACAAAACAAAAAACAAAAAAAAAAAAAAAAGCAAAAAAACAAAACAAAACAAAACAAACAAACAAAAAACAACAACAAACAAATGTGGAGTTTTGCCCTATCATGTAGCCTCCGATCAAAACAGAACCCACGGCATCGTTGCTCATTGCTCATTCTGAAGAACAAAACAAATCTCAACAAATTCTGTGACTTTTCACTCTCTGCTCTCCTGGTGATCCTAGTTTCGATTTCTTCTCCACGTCAGCTCTCGCTAGTGGTGAGTTTGTATGGAACTTTTCCGTGTCAGCTATAGGTTCCTGGCGGCTGTCGTTGGGTGGACGTGATGGGCGTCCCGGAGATCCATCACTAGCACTGGCTCCACAACCAAGCAATGACTGCCACCAGTAGGTCAGTTAGGTGGTATCTTGTATACGCAGGATCAGAACAAGCTCCACCTCTACCCGTATTGGAAGAATCAGGGTCACCTTCCCGACCCATGTTGGCGTCCATGACGTTTGAGTGCGCATGCGTCGCCGGAAGACTTTAGGCATGCCGTCGCTCAGTCGAAGCCGAGTGACGCCATTGGTGATGGTGAGAATGTCCTCACAGTTGAAAACATTGACAAACTCTGCAGGAATGAGAAGACTTGGTGACATTAATTTGATCTTTGTTCATTCCTCAGTTCACTGTAATCACTGTGCCCTTGATTTTGATATCTAGAAAAAAAAAAAAAAAAAAAAAAAAAAGAAAAAGAAAAAGAGTGTTCAATGATTATTTTTAGCACACTGTGCACTTGACTTTGATACCTTGGAGCCAGAATAGCTCAGCTGGTAGAGCGCCGGACTTGGTGATCCTGGGGTTGCCGGTTCGAATCTCCGTCGGGCCGTTCCGGTACAGGGGGATTTTCCCCTCGGAGTTTAACATCGGTTCTGACTCCATTTCCCATACAGTCCTGCCAATGAGACTATAAACCGAGGTTTCGTGTGTGAACGCACGCATAACATCTTACACACACGTCAAATCCCATCACCAACTTTCGGAAGAGTAGGCCAGTTTGGCCGTTGGTATGGATGACACGTTACACATAGCATGCACCCTGCGTGAGAAAGGGAAAGAATGAAGGAAGTAAGGGAACTGAGAGAATGATATTGAACGATATTCATTGGATGACACGGGAACGACTGAATAAAGCGCCAGCTGGCAGCTCTTCAGTCGGCACAACCCAGGTAGGCAGCCCGTTGTGTAAACGACTGTGGATCGTAAAGCGCTTAGAACTTGGTCTCTAGCAGAGAATAGGCGCTATGTAAGTATTCATTATATCTAAAATGTAAAAAAAAGAGGGTTCAAAAATCATTCTTTTTACAGAGACAGGGAGATGCATGCTGTACGGCGCTGGAAGGGATGAACGCCATATTTACAGAAAAATAGGTTGAAAGAAGGACGATCAAGGAAGAGGATATAGGGGGACTGTATATGGTAGGGGAGGAGAGCGAGGAAGGAACAGAAGAGAAGAAGCAAAAGAAGAAAGAAAGAAAGAAAGAAAGAAAGAAAGAAAGAAAGAAAGAAAGAAAGGGATGAAAGAAGAAAATGGAATGTGCAGCTGTAGAAAGGAAGATAAAGTGGAGACATCAGTCAGAAAATTCACATAACAGTGATCTCTTTTTCCCTCCTCTACACAAAGTAAACCTAAATGTCGAGGTGACCCCCCCCCCCCCCCCCCCCCCCCCCCGCCTCTCCCCTTTCTTCATCCATAAACCTCCTCTTTGTCTCCCTACACCCCCTTTTCCATCCCTATAAACTTCCTCTACTGACCTACATTCTTCCATTCTTCCTCAGTTTCCGCTCTCTCTCTCTCTCTCTCTCTCTCTCTCTCTCTCTCTCCCTCTCTCCCCTCTATCCCCCCCCTCTCTTTCCCTCTCTCTAGCTCTCTCTCTCCCTTCTCCCCCCCTCTCTCTCCCTCCGCCCCCTCTATCCCTCCCCCATCTCTCTCTCCCTCTCTCTAGCTCTCTCTCTTCCTTCTCTCCCCCCCCCCCCCTCTCTCTCTCTGCCCCCGCCTTCCCTATCAAGATTGACCCTATTGATGTCGTCAACTTCAACAAAAGATGTTCTCAATCTTTTGTTATTTTTGTATAAGGCATTTAAAATGAGAGAAATAGCTACCTCTTAAAGGGTACACATGATTTTGTCTTAATTTGATATACTTTGTTACATGTCGCGTATATTTGTTTCAGATATACTATACCCACACCCCTTCGTATGGGGCCTAAGCTTATGTGAATAAACAATCCGAATCCGAATCTCTCTGCCCCCTCTCTCTCCCTCCCTCCATCCCTTTCTCTCTCTCCCCCCCCCCACCTCTCTTTACCTCTCTCTCTCTCCCTTCTTCCCCCCTCTCCCTCTCTTTTCCTCCGCCCCCCCCCCCCTCTCTACTCCCTCTCCCCCTCTCTCTCCCTCCCCCATCTTTCTCCAGCTCTCCCTCCTTCCCCCTCCCTAGCTCCCTCTTTCTTTCTCTCTCTGTTTCTCTAAGTCAAGACACATTTCGTCTGGATGTTCCTTTCACCTTAAAACGTATTTTCAACTATGATAAAACTCACCACCTTCCCCAATTCCTTACCCCTCTCTCCACACGCAACACACACACACACACACACACACACGCACACACACACGCACGCACGCACGCACGCACGCACGCACGCACGCACGCACGCACGCACGCACGCACGCACGCACGCACGCACGCACACACACACACACACACACACACACACACACACACACTCACTGACCTGTTCCGGAAGGAAACCTGTGAAATCCTGTGATGGTTTTGTCCACTGTACCATGTCTCCCCACGTTCGTCACCGCCACTAGCATCTTATTTGGGTTTAGACGACGGCGGCAATCAATGTACAGAAAATTTATTATCATTATTATATATCATCATTATTATTATCCTTATTATTATCATCACCATCATCATTATTATTATGTTCTTCGTCATCGTTGTCGTTGTTATTGCTGTCGTCGTCGTCGTCGTCGTCATCATCATCATCATCATCATCATCATCATCATCATCATCATTCATCACATTTTTACTTTATAATAATAATCATAATTATCTTTCTGTTATTGTTATTATTACTATTCATTATTATCGTTGTTGTTGTTGCTGTTGTTGGTAAAGCTGAAAAAAGTTTGAAACAAGTGGGAATATTGAAAGTTTAAACACAATATCAGAAACAGAGCTCCCATACTCTCATAAAAACGTACGCGGCTTCAACGCCTCAAGAACATTTGCAAAACAATTGTTTGCAATTTAACATAATAGTTTGCCTAAACTGATATGAAGGCTACGACGGGGTACTATTAAAGACATGTGTATAGTTTATCACGAAACTATTTTGAAATTAGAAACAAATGAGTTGAACTTGGAACCTCAAAGTAATGCCCAGAAAATTACAAAACAGTATTGAATGCTTTACGGAAAATTAACAAAGTAAAATTCATCTAGTAGAGGAGATGGACATCGTGAGTGTGTGTATGTATGTATGTATGTATGTATGTATGTATGTATGTATGTATGTATGTATGTATGTATGTATGTATGTATGTATGCATGTATGTATGTATGTATGTATGTATGTATGTATGTATAATATTTTGCTGCATTCGGAACAAAACGTCTGAATATGGATTTGTTTTGAATTACTAGATTAATTCAATAAAGTCTACTGCTACTGTCTAATATTGAATCACTTACTAGTAAAGCATTTTGTCTTTTGGCCCACCTTTTTGATTACTAACTTGACTGCAAGGAACAATAATGGCAGTCCTTCATTCATTATCTCGTTACCAAAAATGAAAGGACACAAGATAAAAACCTAAAAGCTTGAAACGATGTACTACATTCGTGAGGTCTTAATTCACACATGGAAAGTACAGATACAGTAATCAAGCTTAACTGATGAATTTATTCCTCAGTTTAAACTGTTATGATATTCAACCGCATTACAGCACAGATTCAAAGTGCAAGCGAAAATTTTACCGTTTCACATCCCCATTGTAACTCTCACACCCGTATACCATTATCGTTCATTCATTACGGTGAAATAATACAACAAAAGACAATAACAAGAATGAGTCAGCGCTACAGTTGCAGACCTTTCGATGCCGTTATCCAACGTCTTAAGAATTCCAGTGTTCAAATCATGATTTGTTCAACCGTTTAGACTTGGTTCCTACACTGTGTACGTATTTGTCTATGGACTTTGGTATTCAAAATTCTTTAGAAACTGTGGGAGCGCAAAATTAGTTTTCAACCGTGACAGTTTATGCTATTCTGTATTTAGATACCCCTTTTCTATCAGAAGAGTTTATATAGGCCATGCATTGTGCATTTTCTGATCCTTCAGAAAGCTAATAAATTGAGACAGCTGTTATCAAAGATGGAGAAGTTTTAATCATAACAGCAGTAATTTTATCCATTGCGTGTTTTCTGATCCTCCAGAAAGCTAATAAATTGTGGCAGCTGTTATCATAGACGCAGAAGAAGTTTTTAAGTATAACAGCAGTTTTATCCATGCACTTAGCAGCGAAAATGGAGTACAAGGAAGATACTCTCTTCCTTCCCAAAGGAGGAACCATTACAGAGTAAAAGAATGCCGACGATCCTTCCTACCAATCCGAGGACGTTACTAATTTTGGTGCTTGGAAACAACCAGTAAGGCTGAACATAATTACAAACAATTTCCTTTTCGGCCTCTGGTCCTTTAAGACAATATTAATTTATCCCATAACAACGATGTGGTGGATTTCGATCCAAAACACTCTGTATTAGAAATTGAATGGTTTAATTTCTATCTTTCCTTCGTTGTCTTGTTTGTGTGTATTTGGTTGGTTGGTTTCTTTGTCTCTGTCTTTTTTCTTTATAAATGTTGCTACATGTGTTAGCTCAGGTTATTTAGCAATTTCTGGAAACTTCCTTGTTCTTGGCAGTAAGAGCTTCTGGCGTAAACCAGTGATGAATGCACATGTTTCTGAAAATAATGCTGCTGCTAGACATACACACAAGAGGCATATAAAACACAACGAACCTTCCCTGAAGAAAAAAAAAAATTCCGGCTTTGATGATGATGATGATGATGACGATCATGATATTGTTTGTATTGCGCAGATATCCATGAAATCCATAATCATCGCGGGAAAAAATGTACCCTTCTCGTATATAATTTTGTGTGCAGCACAGAAAACATAGATGAAAAAGTCGTCATAACTTAAACTGCTTACGTCCTATACTCTGAATTATATGTACCCAGGAACAGCAGCAGGAGAAAGGTGCATATCTCTGTTAACGCTGCTAATCCGGATGAATTGCATTTGACAAACTGATTTTGTCTATGGATGGAATACATCAGAATTACGCATGCACACGCTCTCTCTCTCTCTCTCTCTCTCTCTCTCTCTCTCTCTCTCTCTCTCTCTCTCACAGTGAATGTGTGTGCGTGTGTGTGTGTGTGTGTGTGTGTGTGTGTGTGTGTGTGTGTGTGTGTGTGTGTGTGTGTGTGTGTGTGTGTGTGTGCGTGCGTGCACGCGTGTGTGAAATACAACCAGGAACTAATTGCTCTAGTTTGATCTTACCTCAGATTTATCACCCCTGGCAAACACCAAGGTGTCCTCGTCCACGTACAGCTCTATTTGGTTTCGGACCCCGAAGTTCACTCCCCTGGATGTCTTACGGAGATTTGCCATCGATTGGATAAACTGTCCCAAAAATGCATATGCATTAACGTGTGCGTGTATACATCAGTCTCGGGAGAGAGAGAGAGAGAGAGAGAGAGAGAGAGAGAGAGATTAGGATGTGTTGAACTGGGTCGCATCCATCCATATTCATGCGACGACGACAGTAGTTTTGGGTTATCTACACAGAAATGGCTAGCCTGTACATAAAAGAAGAAATGGAACGGCATGGCCCACAGTCACGAGCAGTTCGATTAAACATTTGTTGTTTACAGCCCAGCTAACCACCGGAGGCAATATCAAGGGTGCCACAAGGTCAGATTCCATACCTTGTATGCCTGTCTATGGCAACAACTACAACAACGAAACAGAAAGAGTTCATTTCAGAAATGTAGAAACCTGAATCTACTTTCCACCAAAATGTCAATGGAATGAATTATTTCATTCTGTTGTAGAAACTATTAGAAAGAAACAACACGAAAAAAAACCCCAACAAACAAAAAAAAAAAAAAACAAAACAAAAAAAACAAAAACAAACAAACAAAAAACAAACAAACAAACAAAAGTTACACATCTGGTGCAACATCCCGAAGCAAAGTCTCAACAGGATTTGCGGCAAAGACGTGTATGTACTGTGATTCAAATCTCCACTCTATACCAGAACACGTCTTACAGTGCGAAGATCATCACATGGTATACGCCATGGGTCCCCTTATCTTGTAAAAAAAAAAAAAAAAAATACAAATGTGTGCAAAAAGGCCACGGCATGTGTGGTGCCAGCGCACAATTCTCTCTTCCTGGCGGATACAAGTGGCAGATGGCGAAAACTCTTTTGATGTGGACAGATCTGAACAAGTTCATGTTGTACATAGAAGAAGAAGGTGAATGATAGAGCCAGGGTACGGAAAGTTACCCTGTATATAAAAAAGACGGAATAGTAGAGGCACCGATAGGAATACTCATCCCGCGGAAGAGGAGGAGAAATAGTGGGGCCACACGAAAAGGAGTGGTCACCTTGCATGCATGTAGAAGAAGAATGGAAATAATAATAAGCCAAGCAGAAGTAGAACAGTGGGGACATGATCACGAAAGGTCACCCCGAAGTAGAGGGAGACGGTAGGGCTGCAAATATGATGGGCTGCCCTGTTTGCTTGTAATAGGACAACATAGAATAGGAAGGATTGACCTGTAAATAGAAGGAGAATCGAAATTGTTGAGCCACGAACAGGAAACGTTGCCCTGTATGACAAGAAGACCTGGAAATGCAGTGTTTCAAACAGAAAAGGCCACCTTACATGCACATAGGAGCAAAGTTGAGCAGCTGGTCTACACACACAAAAAAAAGGATTACCCCAGTTGAACAAGGGAGGAAATTGTAGGGCCGCAGACAGGAAGGATTAACTTGTGTGTGGAAAAAGAAGCAGGCTGGTGTGGTCACTAACAGAAAGGGTCACCCTGTACATAGAAGAAGACATGGAACAGTAAGGCCATGAATAAGCTTGTTGGAAAATTTACACTGCACAGAAAAATAGTGGGTGGGCCACAAATACGAATTGTTACACCGAACGACTGGGCAGACCAGTAGCATCACAAATAGGGAGGAGGGGGAGGGGGGATAGTAGGGTCACCAGTAAAAAAAAGGGTCACCTGTACATTGAAGAAGAAGGGGATAGTTGGGCAAAAAAAAAAAAAAAAGAAAGACATCCTGTATACATAGAAGAGG
>JADBJO010009708.1:45000-47500 GCA_016801955.1 Conus betulinus
CTTGAAAAGAAAAAAAAAAAAAGAAAAAATTTATCAACACAGTCCTTCCATTGTGCACTGTACTGACAAACGTCACGGGCCATACCATAACCTGACTCGTGCGTTTTGCTCACACTGATAGGCTAGTTTCGAAATGTGTTATTCGAGAATGAGCGGAGGTGTGTGTGTGTGTGTGTGTGTGTGTTGTGTTGGTGTGTGTGTGTGTGTGTGTTGTGCTTTGTGTGTGTGAGCGCTCATGCGTTTGGATAGGTTTGTTTTTTGTGCATGTGTGCGTGCGCGCGCGCGTCTGTGTGCCATGTGTGGTCTGTGTGTGTTGTGCCACTCCCGCGAGCGTCACTGGTGCGTTGTGCGTGTGTGTGTGGTGTGTGTGTGTGGTGTGTGTGAGAGAGAAGAGAGAGATCGAGAGAGAGAGAGAGAGAGAGAGAGAAGGGAAGAGAAGAGAGAGAGAGAGAGGAGAGAGAGAACTTTTTTGAGGAGGTATTTAGAAAAAAAAAAAACACAACTGCGATCCGGCACTATTACTATAACATTATTTGCTACTATGCTGCTCCTAACGCTATAACCTGCTGCTGTCTCTTCTCTATTTCACCGGGTACAGCTAACCACGGTCTTGTCTTGTTCCTCCTACCTGATTAGATTATCCTTGGACTTTTTTTTCCATTCCTCCGTGGACCTGGCAAGTCGTCGTGCCCCAACAAGGAGGCAACCGAACAACACAATCAACCACCGACAGCATTCCCTCCTCCGCTGTAGAAGACCTTTGCAAGCAACACCTTTCAATCCGCTCGTCAGAACTCCGGTCGACCTTCAGTCAAGACAGGACATCTCGGGGTCGAAAAATGGGGGCGTCTCTCTTAGCAATGGACGGTGACTTCACACCGGAACGTTGACCTAAAACTCATCTTTTTGTTTGACAGTCTCTATTTTTTCTACCCTCCCTCTTGTTGAACTTTTGATCCGATGAGAGATACATCGTTGACATATAATGTCTGATCTTTGACAGTTTGGGAAGCGTTTCGCGGCTGGGATCCTACCTGATGACATTTTCATTTGGGTTTTTCCACAGTTTTTGGTCAGGGTTCTTTTTGTTCGTTGTCTTGTTTTTGAATTTCTTAGTTGAAAAGGTTAAGCGCGAGCGTGAAGGGAGTTAAATGTGTGAAAAGAAAACGGCGTAGGATTGTCGTTCTTAAAGGGCAGGTCACTTCTTTGTTTTGAATGTGAGCTGTGTTAAGAAAAATTGGGTAAAAAAGCTAAACACACCGGAAGTGAGTGTGGAGAGAGATTCGAACAACAGCACTGATAGAACGGAAAAGAGGCCGCCGACTGTCAGGCCCATTTTAATATAGACATGAGTCTGTAACATGCTAACGCATGTATCTTTTGCTAGGGAGTGATTCAGACAGAGTAAGTATTTGATACAACTTTAAGGAACTGTGAAAGTTCCAGTGTTTGTTTTTTATTTTATCCATTTCGATCGTGAAATTGGGAATCGAAATTATTTTGTAAAACATGTTTTATGTTGGATTACTGCTAACTGTGGGCAGTATAGTCATCATAGCTTATTTTGTTTTCTAGCTACTGGGCCGTTATGGTAGCGGTAGGAAGCAAACGAGGCTGTGACTGGAGGAGGAGTCGGGTGAGCTACGGAGCCATACCCCCTCCCTGCCAGAAAGATGTCGGAAAGGAACAGCCAGAGACAGCCAGAGATAGTGGTATGCTGTCCAACGTGCAGAGGCGAAGTCGTAGAGATCGCCATAGAGTATGCTCTGAGGAAACCCAGAGAAAAGGGTAGGTGGAAACATATGCATGATGGTCCACCATAGACACGTTCGTGATTGAATGAAGAGGAATAAAGGAACCGATGTTTTGTGATGAACTGACCCCAGGAGGAATATAAAGCGAACTATGACCTGCGAACAGACGGAATAATAAACCGCCACCAGTGCTGTTTATGAAAATGGGGAGAAGAGGAGATACTGGGGGAAATGAACTTTTAAAACCTGGTATTTAGCGCCTTGTGATTTGTATGGAGTCCGATGCATGTTGTGTAATGGAGTATTGGCTGTATTCATGCATGCTTGTGTGAATATTTGCGCGTGAATCAGAGCCTGAGTCAATGCAGATTTTAGCTTTAAACTGGAGTAGAAATGTAACGAATACCACACACATACGCACGCGCACACACACACACAAACACCACCACACAACAAACACACACACACTGACCGATGCACATCAAACAAATATAAAGAAGGGGGTTAGCATGCATTCAAAAACATACAATGCACGCACCCTGGCACACGTACGAAACGCACGCGTGCGCGTGCACACACACACGTACCCACACACACACACACACACACACACACATCAACACACACACCACACACACCACACACACTGACGTGCGCGCGCGCGCTGCATGCCACGCACACACACGTGCACGCACATTACCATTCACCCATCAGTTACACATGCAAAACAATTTATGCACAGAAGA
>JADBJO010009708.1:67500-72500 GCA_016801955.1 Conus betulinus
TCTGTGACAATCGAAAAAATGGGCGAAGAACTGAGCAACTCATATTTGATAAATGACACGGTAAACGACAGAATATAGCGCCATCAGGCAGCTCCACAGTTGGCTCTACCCAGGTAGGCATCCCATTGTATATAAAAACTCTAATAATAATGATACAAATGAAGAGTGAATAGAAAAAAAAAGACAAAAAGACAGAAGTAACCAACCAAATAAAGAAATAAATGAATAAAACATACATATATAAATACATAATAAGTGAGCAGCACCGCTGTATATGTAACACAGTTGTACACCCACCGCAGAGAGCCTGGAGTATGCTTTTTGTCGACAGAAATTTCAAAGAGTTTCTAACTAAGAGATCAAATGTGTAGGCTTTGTTGTCGATAATTGTCTCTGTTGTTGTTGTTGTTGTTGTTGTTGCTGTTGTTGCTGTTGCTGTTGTTGTTACTGTTGTTGTCGTCCTTAAAAAAAAAAACGTTTATTTACATATCGTTCTGGTCGCTCCGTCTCAGTCTGGCTGTCTGTTTATTTCTCTCTCTCTCTCTTCTCTCTCTCTCTCTCTCTCTCTCTCTCTCTCTCTCTCTCTCTCTCCTCTCTCTCTCTCTCTCTCTCTCTCTCTCTCTCTCTTCCTGTATGTCTGTTTGTCTCCCTGCCTGCCTGCCTGTCTGTCTGTCTGCCTGTCTGTCCGCCCCCCCCCCCCCCCCCCCCCCCCCCCCCCCCTCCCTTTCTCTTTCCCATGTTACATTTTGTTGAAGAATAATAGCATTTTTCAATCCCATCGAAACCTTCAATATTGAATACTGTTAATAGAACATCATACGGAGCAGTGTATCAGTGGTAAGACACGTATAACATATTCCTAGCTCCATTACAACAGGAATTAGATATGCACTTCTAAACTCACTCAGATGATATAGAGAAAAGGCTATACACAAACTAACTCCACTTCTAAATCCATTTTCTTTCTTTCCTGCCATAATTGCAGCTGCCAAAGAGTGATTTGGATGATTGCACGGGAGGAAACTTTGATGAAAGTGCCAGAAGGAAGGGAGGGAGAGGTTTAGAGATGCAGGAATGAGAGAGAGAGAGAGAGAGAGAGAGAGAGAGAGAGAGAGAGAGAGAGAGAGAGAGAGAGAGAGAGAGAGAGAGAGAGAGAGAGAGAGAGAGAGAGAGAGAGAGAGAGAGGGGCGTGCGCTGTCGCTGGAGGGTTAGTGAAGGCGGTGAGGGGTCGAAGAAAAAAAAAAATGAGCTGTCATGTTCCCTCCCCAAGCTGCTCTCAGAACCGGTCTGATGCAATAAACCTTCTCCAGGGGCTGTCACTCTGTCCGACAATGGAGACGAGCAGTCTGAAGGCAGCGTATCTGTGGACGGTTGACCTGACTCTGGGAGCAAGCGCCGCTGAGGGCAAAGCTGGCCTTTCCATCTTCATTTGTACTCCGCTTACAACTCGTCACTTCCTGTGACCTGGTCTCCTCCTTTCCGCTCAACGTCAAGGTACAGGAGGTGACGTGGTGTGCAGCAGGAAAGTGATCTAATGGAATGTCAGAAATAGAACTAGTTGACTGAACATTAAATTTGATGGCACGTGGCTTTTCGTCCCAAACAGACTCGCAGCCTGAAAGATTCGAAAAGCGTTTTGACCGGCACAGGAGAACTACGATGGTGTAACGGAACCTGAGCGAGCCTAGACCTTACGTTTCTCAGGACTGTCTTTCCTGTGTGGGGGTTGGCCACACCAGTTAGACTATGACAATGCAGAGACGTAGCTCTTGACAAGAAGTTGGTGTCTCCTGGATGCGTTATGGTTCTTTTCGCTAGACTTCCATCTCCTAGGTGCCTTGATGTTTTTTTTTTTTTTTTTTTTTTTTCATTTAAACATTGGCTCATTCTGTATCCTCCTGCGTAAGTCGGTATATCTTTTATTTGTATTATTAAACAGTATGACATTTCGAATCTCTCGGAATTCCTGTAGTCCCTCCTTGTCAAACATTAACACATTATCTATCCAGTCTTTCCTGCCCCCGCTCTAGTCTTTAAAATACTTTGATTTCACTTTGTGCTTTTAAAGATGCTGACGATTTTTTTTCGGGCTCATACCCACTTGTCATCGCTGGCCTATTTTGCCCTGTTCTTCCCCCCCATTCCCCCACCTTTGAGTTGATGACATAATGTGGGACGCCTTGGCATATTCCTGGGATTCCCCAGAGTGTGAGGAGGCTGTTGCGTCATGCTTCTCAGGCAGACCAGTGCACGTTTATCAGACTAGAATATTCTATTCGGAACCAGGTTCATGATACTATTGGATGAAAGCATTCATACATTGTAAACAGTGTGATGTGTGTATAATGCAATCATTCTGGGGCCAGCTTGATAGTTTATTTTTGCTGTTTTATTGTAGAGTGCTGGCAGGCACTTTGCTCAGTGAGAAAAAAAAAGGATTCATAATACAGCCACAGCTTTTTGCTACTGAACCGTAAAGAAAGATACCGACAATGCGGTGGCAACATAGTTTTCTATGGAAGAACGTACCAGTCATAGACTCGTGTACATAGCGATAGTTGTTTTCTTGCCTGCCAACATTTTGACAAGTGCTGGCTGGAGAAATAAAACGTAAGCAAGAAAGGGCAGTTACCATAGTTGTTGCATCCTGTCTTATTTTCAGAAAACTGTCTGGGGCAGACGCCTTGTGTATATTTTAAGACAAGATTTCATTATGCTTGGATTCCTATCTTATAAAAAGGCAGCATTTAGTGTGGATCCAGCTGAGCTTGAGATACAAATACGAATGGAGTCTGAACTTCACATACCAAACACAGCGAGCAGAGAGAAAAAACTGTTTTGACAGTGATTCTTACACAGACCTTTGTATGTGAAATTAGCAACGAATATCAGAACGTGTATAGGGCTGGGCAAGAGAAGTCATTTTTGTGTTTAGATATTTTCAGTTTCAGTTCTCTGAAGGCCCACGTCAGTTTCAGCGTTCTTTGAAAATAAACAGAGCTTTCCGAGCGTGTCAAAGGTTGTTCAGCACCGAAAGGGCCACAGTTTTCTGAAAGCACGTGTCAGTAGAAAGAAAATCGTGATTTGCTCGGTCCTATGTTTTCAACCAGCAGGACACTTTCTCTATTTGCCGTCTCGAAACTAATTTATTCTTTCAGTCAGTTAGGAACTATAATATACAAACATTTAGAAATGTGTTTACAAAATTCAACAGTTTCTCTGTTCTAAAATGTAACAAACACGATCATATTCACAGAAATTTTTGCTACAAAGGATGATTTGCGTTTTCCGGCTGGTACGATAAGCTCCCTACAAGAACAGGCCAGAGAGGATGTGAAGTTGTGGTGTTTTGTTCGTCATTCTCCTCCTCCTCCTCCTCCAAAAGGTCCGTTGTCATAGTTACCACTGCTTATGGTGTCTGGCGGAGAAAAATTTCCAAAATTTTGGTTTACAAATCTGTTCTTGTAATATCTTCTTGGTACCTCGTATTATTACGGAAACCTAAAAAAAAGAACAACAACAAATGAACCGTTTATTCATTTTGTACTTTCGTTGTCCAAAATTGAAAAGCTTTTCTTGAATTGGAGAATTGAATACACACTGTTAAACTTTCCCATTCTGCAGATCTTATCTACATCTAGATTCTCTGAACATTAGTGCTGTCTTCAATTATAACTGACGCTTCGAATCGTTATTGTGCTTCCTGATTTGTTATTCATGAGTCGTCAACATCAGTGTGAGTTGTGCATTCGTTCACACGTATTTTTGTTTGTTTGTTTGTTTGCTTCGTTGGATCTTTCCCGCTCGGCGCAAAAAAAAAAGTCAACATTTGTCGGGGGGGAAAAGATTAGCATATAAAAACATTCATACTACTCTCTCTGGTGAATTCTCTGACAAAAAATATCTCCTTCGGGTACACTTTGCAAAAGGCTATACTAACAATCATAACACATTGATACAACACTGCAATCTGATTTTGTTGTAGTGCATTTTTTCATTGCTTGGACGTTTAGAGTTAGATATACGTTTGTGTTTTTTGAGAGAGAGAGAGAGAGAGAGAGAGAGAGAGAGAGAGAGAGAACCCGCCGGCCAGCCAGCCAGCCAGTCAACCAGCCAGCAGCCAGCCAGACAGTTACACGCAGAGCTGGAGCTTTTTAAACTTTACACAGACATGATATTCATAAAGAGAGCTATGGAGAGCACGGTAAGCACAAAAGGGCATAAACAGGAAACTCAAATTTATTTCTTCGGCCGTTGTCGTGAAACAAGCATACTGGTGTACATCAAAATATTGTTTTTGTCTGAGAGCGAGAGAGAGAGAGAGAGAGAGAGAGAGAGAGAGAGAGAGAGAGAGAGAGAGAGAGAGAGAGAGAGAGAGAGAGAGAGAGAGAGAGAGAGAGAGAGAGAGAGAGAAGAGAGAGAGAGAGAGAGAGAGAGAAAGAGAAGAGAGAGAGAGAGAGAAAAGAGAGAGAGAGAGAGAGAGAGAGAGAGAGAGAGAGAGAGAGAGAGAGAGAGAGAGAGAGAGAGAGAGAGAGAGAGAGAGAGGAGTAATCCAGACAGACAGGTAGAGAGAGACAGATAGGCAGGCAGAGAAAGAGACAGGCAGATATATTCACACACACACACACACACACCACACACACACACACACACACACACACACACACACACACACACACACACACACACACACACACACACACACACACACACACACACACACACACACACACACACACACACACACACACACACACACACACACACACACACACAAACGCGCGCGCGAACACACACACACACACACACACACACACACACACACACACACACACACACACACACACACACACACACAAACACAGGCGCGCGCGCGCGCGCGCGCGCACACACACACATACATATAGAGAGAGAGAGAGAGAGAGAGAGAGAGAGAGAGAGAGAGAGAGAGAGAGAGACTCAAGACTCAAGACTCAAGACTCAAAAATTTTATTACTCAA
>JADBJO010009709.1:0-25000 GCA_016801955.1 Conus betulinus
CCACGTAATGACAAGACTGGCGAAGTTAGACCTATGGGTGCAGGTCCATACTCGTCATTCTGCACATTCCATACTTGCAGATTGCCTGTGGAAATCATGATTCCATTTTGATTGACCTGAAAAATGTCAGTGCACCTTACACCACAAAATCCCTAGAATACTCCACTCTGAATAGTAAACTGTAAACGAAAATGACTTTTATTTGTTGCCAATCACGGTCTCTTAGGAAGGGGGTTCCCTGAGGGGGTACGTTGTGGAAAATTGGAACCCTCTGATTTCGTACTATGGGTCCCGACCAGTCACCAAAAGCAAACACTTGCTTTACACATCTCGGTCCTAGGGGAGCGCCACGATTTGCCTCGTAGGCTGATATTCGGTTGCTTTTGCACTGGTAGGTACGGGGCTCTTTGGGACGGGACTTATCACACGATGAAACCTACAACACTCTTCATTCAGTAGATGATCTCCAGTCCACCTTCAGCTCCAGAACTTTGGCACGATTCCCAAAAAAAGAGGGGGAGGGAGGAAATTCAACATAAATGACGAACAGAAGAGTGAATGCAGTGACATGTGCACAGTTTTGTTCCTTTCTTAAATTATATTGCTGGTATTACAACACTTTTTTTTTTTTTACTTAATTCATACTTTGATATCACTTACACATTTAATTCCTTAGTTACGTAGGTCTTGTTTCATTTCTTGTTGGCCTAGGCTTTTTTTTCCTCCTCCATGTATTCCGTAAGTCATTCCCGGCAGCACCTTTTGATTGTTTTCGTTTTGATTTGTGTTGTTATGTATCATATTTGTTTTGAAACTACTTTCTGTATTCTTGGTCATAGTTACTACAATGTACAAAGTGTAACACAAAAACACCCAATAGAAGAAGAAAAGAAACACCCGAAGGTGCTGGGGAGGACCCAGAGAAGCACTGCCTTCACCTGCCCTTTGAGCAGCCCTGTACCACCCTTTGGAGGCCTGCGCTGTTTTGACGATGGGTACAGGCACGCGCAGGACACCCCTTAAGATATCAAGGGACATAACTGCTCCTGAGCAGAGGTAAATCAGACTACAGGATGCAACTCATAACAGCCTTAAAATAGCAACCGCAATGGGTCTAACCAGTCCGTGTTTCATGACTGCAGAACCCAACAGCGAAAAACACCACCCTCCAGCCTATTCTGTTACAAACCATCTCTAGATCTAAAACACTAACATTAACTCGAATCATTTTTGTTTGTTTGTGTTTTCTAACTAAATCGGCGTGCATTCAGCAATATGAATAAATATCACACACACACACACACACACACACACACACACACCACACACACACACATACGCGCGCGCGCGCGCGCGCCTTTATTTTCTTCTTTTGTCATAACAAGTGGCAGGGATGGCGACATATAAATAAAGGTGACTTAAGGTATTGATTGTGCAATCCACTCACTTCCACACAATCAAATGTACAAGATACAAACACAAACACAACTAACAAAACGAAAAAACGAAAACGCATCTTCAAGTTCCATTTTACATTCACAAGAACACACTTACACACATATGAGCCTACACAACTCAAAAGCACCATGGATTAAAATACATGTAAATGCAAAAACTCATAATCAAAAAGTTTCTGATAGTAGCACGACTGCTACATAAAGGATATCAAACACGATAAATATTGTCTATAGATAACGCAAGCAAATAAATAACCCAATAATAAATATACACACAAAGATATGAATTAATGAATACATGAATCGATTAATCATTACTTATTTGATTTATTAATTTTAAATCTGAACAATAAATAATAAATTCATGAAAATAGGTATAAAACAATAAATGAATAACATCACAAATGGCCATGTGCAATCAGACATGCATTCTGACTGCACATGAGTGTAAGGTGTGTCTATTCAAACCTTTTCGACAAGTAGAGATTTCGTAAATAAGAATATATTTTTGTGATTACAGTAAAGTACAAGATGTTTCCCCGATTGCAGCATAGTGAAAGTACACACACTTCAAATTTGCCAAAACAATAAAAGTTAATATATCACAGAATAAAGACAGAAAATTAATAGCCTAAGTACAAACGCACCTTCTTAACCTAGGTTAACTAGGTTAATACATAAACAGATAGATAAATGAATGAAAAATCAGAGAAAATGATTATTAATACATACATGACAAGCAATCAATTAAATGAATACATAATATATGAATGAATGAATACATAAATGGATATGAACGAACGAATGAATGATAAGGGGGGGAGAGGAGGAGGACGATGAGGATGATGATGATGGTTATGATGATTATGATGATGATGATGGTGATGGTTATTATGATGATGGTGATGGTTTATGATGATGATGATGATGATGATGATGATAATCACAATAATAGGGACGAGAATACTAGTAACAATAAACAATAATAATAATAGTAAGAAGAAGAAAAAGAATTATTATTATCATTTTACAAGGACAGATAGATCTTATAAAACAAAATCAAAGAAATGTACTTGTGAATGAAAATTCAGGAAAAACAAAAAACAGAAAGAATCAAATAAACATATTTTTTAAAATGTTTGACTGAAATAATGAAATTGACGAATGAATGGATTATAATAAAGAATGCAAGATGTGAGAAAAATAACGTAATTAAGCAGAAATGAACAGAACAGTATAAAATAAACAAATAAGCTATACTTATGCATAAATGAAATCAATAAGCATGTGCTGAAAATAATTAAAGCCTCCGACAAGTGCATAATTCATAAAGATAAATATACCACATATAAAATGAATATATTGCCTGGATGAATAGATACGCAAACCTTACAATGAATCAAAAAATCTCTCACACACACACACACACACACACACCACACACACACACACACCACCATACACGCGCGTGCGCGCGTGCGCGCACGCACACACACACACACACACACACCCACACACACACACACGCGCGCGCGCGCGCGCGCGCGCGCGCGCGTGCACACACACACAAACTCTCCACCACCACCACTACCACCACACACTCGCACACACACATCACTACTACCACCACCACCACCACCATAGTAAAGAAATGTATTAAGGGGCATTCGAGCTTTGGAGGCCACCTCTCCTGACACCGAAACAAGTATTCGTTCACTTCGCATTCTTATATCCTTTTTGCTTTTTTGTGTCTACTAGGAAGAAGAGAGCGTGGGGAGAAGAGCGTTTGGAAGGGGGCAGGGGTGTCTGGAACCCATGAACCCCCCCCCCCCCCCTTTCCCGAAAATCCGCCCCTGCATGCTGACCCGGCTCGGTTTTGGCAGGCGGGCCGTGGTTTTGAATGAAATTATATGTGTGTGAACTGGTGATCTGTTTCTGGACTGCTTATTTGCGTTGGGGTGTCAGGTATTTGTAGGTCTGTAATTCTGTCTGTCCCTCCCTAGCGAGTTCAGGTCTTAGCGAGCCTGACATGGACTGAGGCCAGCAGTCCCACCATGACGCTTCAAATCTTTGATCTCTTGTTTCCAGGGCCTGGTCAGTGAACATTGCAGTGAATGGGACAATGCCCACAACAAAATCTCCTGACTTCAGCGCTTGCCATGTGGCTGGATCATCTTTTTCCAAGGCATTCATCTGAGCTTGGTGGACCGATATGAGGTGGGCATAGTTCAGGAGGTCATATGCAAAAAAGTACTTGATGAGGTTCTCCAATGCAGCCAAGTAGCCTTCAAAGTCACCAGCGCGGCTGAACTGATGAGATGCAAGATACTTTCGACCTGCTCCAGGTACTGTGTGAGGAACTGGGACATCTCTCCATTCCCTTCACTGGCTTCTAGTGGTTTCAGATTCTCTGAGTACTAGGACTGAATGTCCTCATAAATCTTGACCATGTCTGGGCTGCGTGCATGCAAGGCTTTTTTTAAAGGCATCACGTTGTGCACAAAGAGTTTCAAGTGAAAGGGCAGGAGAAATGGAATCAAGCTTCATCATCATAATAGCAAGGCTCATCATCAAATGGAACTCCACTTCTCGCTTGTAGGCTTTGCCATTGAAAATCCCACGTAATGACAAAGAAGTGGAGAAGTTAGACCTATGGGTTAAGATCCATACGGTCGTCATTCTGGCACATTCCATACGTGCAGGATGCAGGTGGAAATCAGTGATGTCCATTTTGGATTGACCTGAAAATGTCACAGTTCAACTTAGCACCATCAAAAAATCCCTAGAATACTCCACGGTCATGAAAATAGATAAACTGTAAACGAAAATGACGTTTAAGGTCGGTGCCATCAAGGGTCGCTTCGGAAGGGGGTTCCTGAGAGGGGTACGTTGGTGTGGGAAAATTGGAACCCCGCTGATTTCTGTGTACTATGGTCCATGACCAGTCAGAAAAGGCAAAAAACTTGCTTTACACATCTCAGTCCTACGGGATCGCACACGATTGTGCACTAGTAGCCTATATTCGGTTGCTGTTCGCAAGTGGGTAGGTACTGGGCTCTATTGGTAAAGGGACGTAATCACACTATTGAAACCTACAACATTCTTCATTCAGTAGATTATCTCCCCTACACCTTCAGCTCCCAGAACTGTAGCAACGATTCCAAAGCTGATGAGGTACAGCGTTCGGCAGGTAAATAGTGGGTCGGTGGAGGGGGTGAGGCAATGAGGGGGGGGGGGGGGGGCAGTAGCGTGAAAAGTGAGGGATACAAAAGAGGGGGGGGGGAGGGGGAATTCAAAATAAATGAAAGAACAGAAGAGTGCATGAAATGCAGTGACATGTGCACAGTTTTGTTCCTTTCTTAAATTTATATTGCTGGTATTACTTTTTTTTTTTTTTCTTAATTCATACTTTGATATCACTTACACATTTAATTCCTTAGTTACGTAGGTCTTGTTTCATTTTTGTTGGCCTAGGCTTTTTTTCCTCCTCCATGTATTCCGTAAGTCATTCCCGGCAGCACCTTTTGATTGTTTTCGTTTTGATTTGTGTTGTTATGTATCATATTGTTTGAAACTACTTTCTGTATTGTTGGTCATAGTCACTACAATGTACAAAGTGTAACACAAAAAACCCAATTCATTCTGTTACAAACCATCTCTAGATCTTAAAACACTAACAGTAACTCGAATCATTTTTGTTTGTGTTTCTAACTAAATTGACACGCGCGCGCGCCTTTATTTTCTTCTTTTGTCATAACAAAGTGGCAAGGGATGGCGACATATAAATAAAGGTGTCTTTAGGTATTGATTGTGCAATCCACTCACTTCCACATAATCAAATGTACAAGATACAAACAAACAAACAAACAAAAAAAAAAAAAAAAAAACGAAAAACGAAACGCATCTTCAAGTTCCATTTTACATTCACAAGAACACACTTACACACATATGTAGCCTACACAACTCAAAAGCACCATGGATTAAAATACATGTAAATGCAAAAACTCATAATCAAAAAGTTTCTGGTAGTAGCACAACGACTGCTACATAAAGGATACAAACACGATGAAATATTGTCTATAGA
The DNA here is from genome assembly GCA_016801955.1 of Conus betulinus. Lineage (NCBI taxonomy): Eukaryota > Metazoa > Mollusca > Gastropoda > Neogastropoda > Conidae > Conus > Conus betulinus. The sequence continues at coordinate 5,542 of JADBJO010009709.1, forward strand.
TAACGTAAGCAATAAATAAACCAATAAATAAATATACACACAAAGATATGAATTAATCATGAATACATGAATCGATTAATCAATTACTTATTTGATTTATTAATTTTAAATCTGAACAAATAATAAATAAATTCATGAAAATAGGTATAAAACAATAAATGAATAAACATCACAAATGGCCATGTGCAATCAGACATGCAATCTGACTGCACATGAGTGTAAGGTGTGTCTATTCAAACCTTTCGACAAGTAGAGATTTCGTAAATAAGAATATATTTTTGTGATTACAATATAAAGTACAAGATGTTTCCCGATTGCAGCATAGTGAAAGTACACACACTTCAAATTTGCCAAAACAATAAAAGTTAATATATCACAGAATAAAGACAGAAAATTAATAGCCTAAGTACAAACGCACCTTCTTAACCTAGGTGAACTAGGTTAGTATATAAATAAATAGATAAATGAATGAAAAAAATCAGATGAAATGAATTATTCAATACATACATGACAAGCAATCAATTAATGAATACATAAATAATATGAATGAATGAATACATAAATGATATGAACGAATAAATGAATGATAAGGAGGAGGAGGAGGGGGGAGAGGAGGAGGAAGATGAGGATGAGGATGATGATGGTGTGATGGTTATGATGATGATGATGATGATGATGATGATAACAACAATAATAGGGACGAGAATACTAGTAACAATAACAATAAGAATAATAGTAAGAGAAAAAGAATGATTATTATCATTATTACAATGGACAGACAGATCTTATAAAATAAAATCAAAGAAATATACATGTGAATGAAAATTCAGGAAAACAAAAGGCAGAAAGAATCAATAAACAATATTTTTTGATGTTTAATTGAAGTAATGAAATATGACGAATGAATGGATTAATAAAGAAATGAAAGATGTGAGAAAAATAACGTAATTAAGAGAAATGAACAGAACAGTATAAAATAAACTATACTTATGCATAAATGAAATCAAATGAGCCTGCTGAAAATAAAATAAAGCCTCAGAAAGGCGCATAATTCATAAAGAAAAATATATAACACATATAAAAATGAATATATTGCCTAAATGAATAGATACGCAAACCTTACAATGAATCAAAAAATCACACACACACACACACACACACACACACACACACACACACACATACACACACCACCAACCACCAGACACGCGCATGCGCGCACGCACACACACACACACACACACATACAAACACACACATGCGCGCGTGCGCGCGTGCACACACATACACACACACTCCACCACCACCACCACTACCACACACTCGCACTCACACATCACTACCACCACCACCACCACCATAGTAAAGAAATGTATTAAAGGGCATTCGTGCTTTGGAGGCCACCTCTCCTGGCACCGAAACAAGTATTCGCATTCTTATATCCTTTTTGCTTTTTTTGTGTCTACTAGGAAGAAGAGAGCGTGGGGAGAAGGGCGTTGGAAGGGGTCAGGGGTGGCTGAACCCATGACCCCCCCCCCCCCCCCCCCTTTCTCGAAAATCCGCCCCTGCATGCTGGCCTGGTTCGGTTTAGGCAGGCAGCCAGTACGATTGTCAGATCAGACTGGAATGGGTCCCTGTCCTGTGTAGACTGGTGGCACACTGGTCGTGGCTGGATGTTTCTCGAACAGAAGTCCGCAGGTCGATCCAACTGGAGACCGTAGTTGAACACAGTCAAGAGAGCCCCAACGAATCAAGTTGCTTTCTCCCCATGGATGGGCGGTCGTAGCTTGGTTCCACCTCTAGCATGTCCTCATCGCCACGTGACGGCTGTCCCTCGTGCTACGAGATGGATGATTCGTACCTCACGCCTCCGAACCAGGATTGGCCGACCATGGAGCCAATCATTCACCACCCCCCCCCCCCCCCCCCCCTCCGCCCCAGTCCGGCAACTCAAGGCCGACCACTTGTGTCGGCGGTAACGAGGAAGCGGAAGGGATCCTCCCACTTCTCTGGCGGGAACCTCCCAAGGAGAAAAAACGACAAGCGATAATATATTCTAATTTCATAGTAATAACGATGATGATTATGATGATGGTGATAATGATGATGATCAAAATGATAATGATGATGGTGGTGATAGTAATTGTCTTGATTGTTTCTATTATTATCATATTCATTTCTCAAAATATAAGAAAAGATAAGCAGATGAAACTCAAGAAATGTATGAAAGAACAGACATTTAGGAAACACTAAGAGAATGAAGACAAGGAATAAAATCTTAAGAATATACAAGTGAATAGAAACACACACACACACACACACACACACACACACACACACACACACACACACACACACACACGATCCAGGATTGGCCCACCACGAAGCCAATCAGTCCCCACCCCCGGCCGCATTCCGCCAGCTCAAGGCCTGTAACACGTGTCGGCGGTAACCAGGGAGCGCGGGCAGGGATCCTCCCACTTTTTTGGCGTAAACCCACGCGCAGCCCCGCCCCCCAGCCCCAAGAGAAAAGCCGACAAGCAAGCTCCGCGCTGACGTCGATACAAGTATGCAAAAATGACAAGTCTAATCTCATAGTAATAATGATGATGACGATGATGATGATAATTATGATGATGAGCAGAGGAGGAGGAGGAGGATAAAAAAAAAGAAGATAAGATTGATGATGGTGGTAGTTATAGATAAGATTGATGATGGTGGTAATTATTTGGAATATGTCTATCATTGTCATAAATTTTTCTTCAACGATAGGACAGACAATTAGATTAAATTTAAGACATATATGAAGGAAGAGAAGTTTAGGAAACACAAAGAGAATAAAACTGGTAGTAAAAAGATAAATAAGATGAAATCTAAAAATATACAAGTGAACACACACACACACACACACACACACACACACACACACACACACACATATATATATATATATATATATATATATATATATATATATATATATATATATATAAACAAAAAGATGCAACCTATGTTCAACAGAAAAATGGTTAATACTATGCAAACCATACTTAGCAACTCTAAATGCTAAAGTAGAAATAGTAAACAACTGCAGGCACAAATGGAAATCGTTGTCAGCAAACGCACCCAGAACTGTAAACAACCTGAAAACCGAACGCAGCCAATCCGCACGTGCTAACAGTGACATTGGGCCATATAACACCGGCAGTAGGCGACCCAAAACCATCCTGAGGAGAGCCAGCGCTCGAACAGATCTGTTGATTTTAAAACTTCCTTTTACCATCCTATTTTTAACAGATGTTGCTCCCCAGGGGGTTGAGCACTTTAAAATTTTATTAGATGTATATGCATACATTTATACATATACATATATGTGTGTGTGCGCGCGCGCGCGCGTGCGTGCGTGCGTGCATGTGTGTGTGTGAATACATATGCAAATATCTGAATAAATTCAGGAATATGAACAAATACATGACATAAGTAAACACACAAAATTGCGGAAAAAAGAACAAAAGAATCATGCCACTCCACAGACACATCTCGTATACACACACACACACACACACACACACACACACACACACACACACACACAGAACCATCACCACCACCAACAACAACAAAACATAACACACACACACACACACACACACACACACACACACACACGCACACGCACGAACACACACACACACACACACACACACACACACACACACACACACTGAACTACTACCTCCATCAACAACAACAAAACAATAACGAAAACACCACCTGGTGGTAGTGGTTTACCACCACATCACAAAAGTAAATAAGCGTATGAAGAATATTAGCGCATTGGAGACCTCTCTGGGCATCAAAATGACAATTAGTATTGTTCAATTTTTTTTTTTTACTTTAGGACGGGAGGGGGAGGGGGGAGCGTCATTCGGAACCCCTGGTTGTGGTTGACTGTTTCTCGTGGCAGAAGTCTGCAGGTGGATCCCCGACCCATCTAGAGACCATAGTTTAACACGGTCAAGAGAGCCCCAACGAATCAAGGTGCTTTCCCCCCATAGCGGACGGTCGTAGCGTGGTTTCACCACTAGCATTTCTTCATCGCGCTGGGAGCTGGATGATTCGTATCACGCGCCTCCGATCCAGGATTGGCCGACCACGAAGCCAATCAGTGGCAACCGCCAACCCCAGTCCGCCAGCTCAAGGCCTGTAACTCGTGTCGGCGGTAACCAGGGAAGCGGAAAGGATCCTCCCACTTCTTTGCAGAAACCGTTTCCCCAAGAGAAAAGCCGACAAGCAATCACAGGTCGAGAGGGAAATCAGCTCTACACTGACGTTGCTACAGTATAATAACAACAAAATGACAATTGTAACCTCATAGTAATTATGCTGATGATAATAGAAGTTATAATAACGATGATGATAGTAATTATTCTAATTATTTCCAACACCACTAAAGGGAAAATCAGGACTCCAAAAGCACCTGCAACATATTTCACGGAAGGAGGCAGCGAAGCATGGCCAAGAACGACAGTGCCACTCGGAACATGCAGGAAGAGTCTGCTGGACGGGGCGGATGACTGGGAGTGCACTGCAGACCTCCCAGAATGGAAGAGTCATAGTAGTCCACTCTCAGTCAACCAAGCAGCTGATCATGATCGAGCTCACGGTGCCATATGAGAACAGAATGGAAGCAGCTCAAATCTACAAGACTGAAAAGTATGCTGATCTGGCAAACAGCCTGAGGAGAGAAGGCTATCAGGTCAAAGTCCTCGCTGCAGAAATTGGAGCTAGGGGGTTTGTAGGTACGTCTGCATACAGCCTCATGAAACAGCTCTCAGTTGCAGGGAGGGAAAAAACCAGAGCCCTGAAAGCAATGGCAGAAGCGGCAGAGAGGCGTTCAAGCTGGATCTGGTCAAGGAGGAACAAAAGTGAACTTCAGCAGAGGGACATCCGGAGTCATGGACTGGGTGTGGCCCAACCCCCCTAGAGTGTCAGGAGGTAAGGGCCGAAACACTTGCTTGAAGGGAGCTTCTCTTCTGAGGACTCACTGCTGCCATGCTCTCCACGAGTTTCTTTCTACATTTCTATTATCATCACCTTTATTTTTCTAAAATATAAAGAAAATGTAATCAGTTGAAATTTAAGAAATATATGAATAGATGAACAAGATAAAATCTAAGAATATCCGAATGAATAAACACACACACACACACACACACACACACACATATATATATATATATAGAGAGAGAGAGAGAGAGAGAGATAAGAGGGACATATATATAAACCTCCCCTTGTTCCTACTGTAAAGAAACGCACAAGGGAGATCGGGTTCGGGGAAAGTTGGACTAGGTTCATCCAAAAAAGACAAATGAGTCAGGCCCAGGGAAGATTTTTCTTTCTTTTAAATTTGGTCTATAGCTTTTTGTGCATAAAAGGGGCTGGTGACAGTACCCAACGAAAAGGAGATGAAGGGAAAAAAAAGAAAAAAAACCTCTGGCATGTAATGAAAATGCAAACGAACGTAAACCACAAACACATCTTTACACCATAGCTCACACACATCCGAGTCATTGCATGAGTTCTTCACGTGTCAGAAAAACATCATTTTGCAAAAATGCGAGACTAAGTCAGTCTCATGGATAAGGAATCCCCCATTCTGACTGCAAGCCAGAGCATATCATCCACGAGACACATAATCAGGAATGTGCTTTACTATGGTATTCGGAACCATAGGTTCAGCCATTATAGCTCTTTTAGTCACTTGCATTGGATTTGCGCAGAGGTTATCAACAATGATAACCTATCCAAACAAGAACTAATCACGTGACAAAACGACCACTCCGAACCAGAGTAAACCTAACCTCAAAGACACGGTTCAACCCTATGCTGCCCGAAGTCGGAACAGCAACTTCCATTATGTGGGATTCATGTCCCTAACACAGTTATTCTATCTCATTCTATGTGCTCAGTCATAACTGCTCGTCACTTCGCTTCTATAGTTAAGTAACATGGGACTGCATCCCCAAATTACCAACAGTCAAAGAATCGACTGTGAACATAATCAAACGCAAACACTTCGACTGATGAAATGAAAAACATGGAGTAGCAACAAATAAATATGCAAGTTCCAGTCGAAACTAAAAGCAAACAGCTTATATGGGCTACAAGCCTGCATCCTTCAACATGCATATAAAGGGGAACAATACATATTGCTGGTATGGTATCATGTTCGTCACGAAAGAAAAATAGAAAAGAGATAGAGAGAGAGAGAGGGGGGGGGGGGGGGGGAACAGACAGACCCACAGACAGTGTTATGACTTATCGCTCCAGTCAAACAGCAATGCAAAATCATTCATTATATTAATCAATAAGTCAATGACAGGAATCCCGCTTACTCGACAATATTGCCTTACAAGCCATCATTTAACGTCTCCTGTCTCAACAGTACAGTAATGCAAATCTAAAAACGCTACCAATAATGTGTCCACTACATCACTCTTCCATCTGCTAATTAACTTATTGTTTAGCTAGCTATAATAACCATAGTTATCATAATGACTCCATGATATTTGTGTGTGTGTTTTTAAATGCTTTTTCCACAGAACATCATCTAACTTCTTTTAATGATTTACTTATTATTCAATCGTACACTCATAACACTTTCTGTTGAGGTGATGCACATACCCTTTTTAAGGATAGATCTTTACGTATGACAGGTCATTCTAACTTATTCGCAAATATGATTTAGTGAACAAATTTTGCTCAATATAACACAGCGTGAAATATTCTGCATGTCTGCATATTAAATTTCGAAGATGCTGGCCGACGATTATCCAAATACGTGACTGACTTTCTATCCTGCACAGACCCATCAGTCCTTAATCTATACATCCATGCACAGCATGGAGATTACATCTTTACCTATTCGCTCCAAATTATAAACAAAATATCAAAATAGTTCATTTATTGACCAAAAATCCAGTCCTCAATAAAGTATTTCTTTCCTTCCAACATATATTCATACGTATAAACAACCAAACATGAACTCGACTTCTAAAATAATGTCAAATCTTAGTGCTCAATAAAAGCCTATAGAAACCCAAAAGGTCAAAGGTCAAGAGTACAATGCATGGGACAATCAACTCTCATTTTATAATAACACTTCAGCATGGTCAAATGTCTAACATATACACATAGCAAAATACAAAGTACATAGTGCTTAGATGTACTGCCAGAATACAGAAATTAAAAATGCATACACTAACATTTCTGGTGCCATCAGAATACTGTCACAACGCTTCACAGAAAATAAGGTGTAGTCCTCTCTCCTTGAGATTTTGGCGTCTGACTGCCTAACTCACTAACTTCCCAAGCCCTAACCGATGCTTCCTCTGGCGCCAAACCTTGAGATGCTTTCCATCAGATCCTTACACCTCATGAATATTTTATAAGGGCGTTACATATCAATCAGTTGCATCACTTGATTAATTGAGGCTGATACCCCCGTGAACTTCCCCCGGTCTGTGCAAGAGTATTTCCCCTTGGACTTTCCGGCCCGTCGTCTCTGGCCCTACTACAGGAACCAAAGTTACTCCATAGATATATCTATGGTTACTCACAGTGAAAGGAATATACAAGAAATCTCTGGTACACCTTATGGGGGTGTACAGATAAAGGAAAATGATAAAATAAAATGATGAAATATAAATCAATGAAAGCTGTCAAAGAAAGAAAGAAAATATTGAAGAGAAATGAAATAAAACGGACCAAAACAGGCAATCGCATCAGATGTGTAAATGAAATAAATGAAATAACAAATAAAGCTGAAAAAAATGCATAAATCATACAGAAATACATAATGCATATGAAAATGAACACACACACACACACACACACACACACACACACACACACACTATATCAACACAACAAAAGCACCACCATCACAAAAATATACAAATGGTTGAAGTGCGTTGGAAGCCTCTCGTGGTATTGAAATGACTATTTGTTCAATTCACTCTTTTATCGTATTTTTTTTATTTATTTTTAGGAGCGGGTGGGGGCGGGATGTGGAACCCCATTCCTCAAAAATCCGCCCCTGCACGCTGGCACGGTTCGGTTTTGGGCAGGCGGGCGGTGTGATTGTCAGATCAGACTGGAGTAGGTCCATGTCCTGTGTAAATTTGGTGGCAGACTGGTCGTGGCTGGATGTTTCTCTCAGGCAGAAGTCTGCAGGTCGAACCATCTGGATACGGTAGTTGAACACAGTCAGAGAGCCCAACGAATCAAGTTGCCTAACCCTCCCCCCCCGCCATAGTAGGACGGTGTAGCGTGGTTCCACCTTTAGCATGTCTTCATCGCCACCTGACCACCCCCATCCCCCCACCCACCCCCCCCCCCCCCCCCCCCCCCCCCCTTAGCGCTGAAGTGGTGGATGATTCCTCCGCAGTCAACAAGCTCAAGGCCCACCACTCTTGTAGGGCGGAATCCCCTGACCGGCGGGAAAAGCCAACATCCAATCAATGTTTTATTGTTGTTGTTTTTTTTCTAAGTTTACAGGCAAACAAATTACATGACAAAACACTGGAGGATTTACTATAAAATCTTTTTAACATTTTGTTTTCAATTTTCGCCTGCAGTCACACCTCACTTTGAAACTAAATAATCACATGTCCAGAAATAAGTCAGTTCCGCCCTGAAGTTGTCAGGCCAACCCTAGCCCCACCTCTCCTCTCTCTCTCTCTCTCTCTCTCTCTCTCTCTCTCTCTCTCTCTCTCTCATGCTCTTCACAGCAGAGCTGAGTTTGAATTTTGCCGTATCAGATACCTTAGAACAGGGGAGGAAAGTGTCACACTCTCTCTCTCTCTCTGTTTTTTCTTCTTCTTCTTAAATGAAAAATACTGCATAACTTGGGACAGCATGACGTCATGACCGAGAAAACCGGCAGTCCTGTTGTGTTCCTTCTCACTATCACGCATGGTTTGGCGGGTGGTCATGAAAAATAATGACCTGCCCCGTTCTCTACTTTTTAATGAACGAAAAGTACAAAGGAAATTGTCACAACGAAACAGAACCATTTATTGCATGATGACCAAATATTACCGAACTAATAATGATAACAATTACAACAACAACAAGAAGAAGAAGAACAACAATAAAGATAATTATATTTTTTTTTACAACAAAAAATAACGGAAATAAACAAATTTCGTGGTCTTGGCGGTAGTGCATAGGTGTCGGAAATTAGACACATGTACTTCGACATACGTGTAAAAATACAGGCAGGTGCTTTCTATATATATATATATATATATATATATATATATATATATATATATATATATATATATATATATATGTTATCTCCCTTGGTCCGGTGGGGGACTTGGGGGGGCGGCTTGCTTCGGCGGGTCGTGCGATCTAAAACGAAACTGACTTCACGTACGTTATCCGTGCATATATCATCTATCTATACGTGTGCGCTTTGGGCGATACGTAACGTCCGTCATAAAAGTTTCCCAAACAGTCAGACGGTTACTTATGTGCACAAATTATGTCCACAATGAATGTTGAAGGAAATGAAGCTATGTGCGTCTAAACCTCGTATGAACATTGATTATTACTGGTAAAAGATAAAATGAGAAGTAATGTTTATTTTCAGAGGATCTAATGAGCAATTCGATTTTCATGTTCTTTCCCAATTTTAGCCCCACATTCTTTCACTGGAACAAGAAAAGAAAATGTTTGTAGGGCTATCAACGGGACGGGTGGGTACAGGATATCCTTCCATTTAAAAGCATTCAGTATGTGTGTGTGTGTATGTGCGCGCGGGCGCGCTTATATATATATATATATATATATATATGTGTGTGTGTGTGTGTGTGTGTGTGTGTGTGTGTGTGTGTGTGTGTTAGAGAGAGAGCGCCACTGGCTGTAGCTGCACACCACAAATTATGCGCCAAGGCCTTGCATAAGGAGTCGAGTACTTGTAGAATTGTGCAATTAAATTGCTTTTTGAAACGCATAGACACACACATGCACTGACTTAAGCTGTATTCAGCAAAGAATTATTTTCACATTAACATTGCTATAAGACTAAATAAATACTTATTTTTTAAATAATGGTCATAACTTGTCCAATGTGGGGAAAAAAAGGGATGATGATTTTCTGCTCCTGTCACAATTGTCAAAAATCATGTCTTAAAAGGGGTGGGTTTGGAAAAACAAAATACAAAAAAAAAATCACGTCTGAAACAAAGGTACCCTTTATCATAATAAGAGATATGAATGTATATGAGAGTGGTTCCCGACAAAATTTGGCAACAGTCCATCCCATATAAATATTGGTTGTCAAGAAACACGTTTTGAGTTGTCTGAATTGCTGGAAGGGAGACAACTAATCGTCAGCGCAGTGACTTCACTGTACTCACATCAACCATGCACAAACTGCTTGTAATATCAATTTGAGCAGGTCATTGTGTGTACAGGAGATGGAGCGACTCTTTTGTCACATCCTTTTTTTTTCATTTGGGGGTGATTCCAAGAAGTTTCAGTGTTTCAGTAGCTTTTTTTAGGGGGGGTAACTCATATCAAACTTTAAAAGAGAATGAGAAGTTAGTTGTAGCACACTGGATACTCTTTTTTCAGCCTGCACTTATTATGACCATATCGTGTATCAGAAATATTAGCAAAAAGTTGTGGACAAGGTTTCAGCAGCTAGTGTAATTTGAATGCAGGCAAAAATTGCAAACGGGCTGTTGCAAGGCATCACCGAGCTAATAGCAGCTGCTGTCAAAGGACTCACAGAATTAACCTAAGTGGGTAAGTGCCATGTAAACTGTTCAGTTGAGTTGGAAATTGATTGCTGTTTTTCATGTGGGGATTATTTCTTCAAGCGAGTCAGAGAAAAATTGTGTGCAGGCTGCGCACCAAAAATTAATGCACCGAGGCCTTGCTTAAGGAGTCGAGTATTTGTATACTGGTGTAATTAATTATTGTTCTTGAGAATTTTCATTGCGTTTGAAAACTGATTCTCCTCACTTTCTTTCATATGGCCATCAAGGTACAAACCAGGTAGTTCCCAGCAGAGTGATTAAAACAAACAAATCTTTGAGCTTGCGCAAAGATAAGGTCACTGGTGAGTGCAAAGGCGTGAAATGTACCATCAGCTAAGGGGAAGATCATGTATTTGAAGATTGTCACATCATCGGTGGAGATCCCTCAAAACAAGGGAGAGAATCGGTGGGGAGTTGTTTCTTTTGATCAATTATCACTTTAAATGCTGTCTCAAATCCATGGTAGGTCTCAAAACGTTTATATGGACTATATTATAGTGTTTTAGTGCCACATCCTAATTGTGGCGTGTGGCCGGTGACACGACAGAACCTCCACAGGAGCGTTCGCATGGCACATAGTCAGGTCCAGCAATGACAAAGTTCACATGGCCTTGTTTCATGACTGCAGAGCCCACCGGCGAAAAACGCCACCGGCAAGCAACGGAGGGTTAGGTAGCGGCTGGAAGTCCATGCTTTCGATGAACGAAAGGGCTGACGACCTATGGTCATCTCAGCGGGACAATAATGCTACTTTGAAATCGAAAACACTGCCGCGTTATTGTGTGGCATTATGCTGGATGAGAAATCTGTCTTTGCCAGTGTCTCTCTGTATCCTCCTTCCTCTCGTCCCTCTCCCCCTCTTCTCTTTCACCTAGTAGCAGTAGTAGTAGTTATATTATCATCATCGTTTATCATCCTTATCATTACTATGAATATCATTATTACTATTATTATTATCATTACTATTATCATTATTATCATTATTATCATCATCATTATTATGTTGCTGTTGTTGTCATACCCGGGCTAAAAGACTCCAGCGATCATCCGAACAGCCGACGTACTTGAACACTGTGGTACAAATGCATCAGCTGGGGATGAGAACATTACGTGTGTGACCGTTTTTGATTACTCCGCCATGTGGGCAGCCACACTCCGACTTCGGGAGATTTTGGAGACTGATAATGTTATGCTAGGAGCTTGTCACAACTGAAGACAAATCCCCGCATTTATTTTCATTATTATTATCATTGTTATCATTCATATTGTTGTTATCATTATTTTAACTCGCGTTGTCTCTCTCAGCGGCCGCATTGTCATTCCACATTCATTTTGCGCCCAGTTTAAGGAGATGAGTGACTGTTCGTTCTTTGTTTTCTTTGTCATTATTGTTGTTTTCATGCATGAAGAAGAGCAAAGAAGTCGAAACGTGTCGTGTTTTTGTCTTGTAATTTGTTTGTCTCTTTCGTTCAGCGGAACATTAATTTCTCTTCTAAGTTTGATGATTGTGATTATTATTAGGCCTGTTGTTGTTGTTGTCGTCGTCATCACCATCATCATCATCATCATTGCTACTATAACCTTCGTATTTAACCATCCTCTGACCCTCTCCTTACTCTTCTCCTGTCAGTATTGTTACTATTTTTACTAGTTTCTACTGTCACCTCTGTTAGTATTGTCATTAAATGATTACACTACAATAATAGTAACGTTCTCTTTATTAAAAAATAATATTATTCTTATATTTACTCTTTTCACCCATATGGGCCTCCCCTCCCAGTAGCCTGGTTTACATGGCACATCCATGTTGCGCCCAGTTTGTGGAGATGTGTGACTGTTCGACCCTCATCACTGTCTTGAATGTTCTTTGTCTTGGCTTTAAAAAAAAAAAAGAAAAAAAAAAGAAAAAGAAAAAAAAAAAAAAGACCACAGGCGGTTGGGTTTTTTTTGTTTTGTTTTTGTGTGTGTGTTTTTTCCAATCTTGAATAAACAAAAGCTGGGCACATCTTACAGAAGTTAAATACTGGTGGAATTTGGAAACCATGTCTGTTTTGTCTTGAAAAAACCATGTCTGTTTTGTCTTGAAAAAGACCCAAGAGGCCAAAATGCATGTGGTTTGCTTTAAAACTCGTTCTTTTCTTTTGGAGGCATGGTGTGTGTGTGTGTGTGTGTGTGTGTGTGTGTGTGTGTGTTTTGTTGTTGTTAGTGTTGTTTAATTTTGTTTTGTTTTAATCTTGAAATAAATAAATAAATAATAAATCAACCGGGGACATCTTGCAGAAGTCACAATTCTTGTGAAATTTTGAAAGTCATGCGCACACGCAGATGCTGTTCTAGTTTTCTGAACGAGATCCTGTTCAGGGTAGGCGTTGGAAGTTCAGCTGCGGGTGAGACTAAGAGGCTATATAGGGTGGTGCAGGCTTGCTCCCAGCTGGTGTGTTCGGCAGTAAGGGACAGTACTTCTCTGGGTCCCATTAAAAATAGTTAGTCCCACCCGCACCTTCGCGGGTGTAGGACTAAGAGGCTATATAGGGTGGTGCAGGCTTACTCCCAGCTGGTGTGTTCAGCAGTAAGGGACAATACTTCTCTGGGTCCCATTAAAATAGTTAGTCCCACCCGCACCTTCGCGGGTGTAGGACTAAGAGGCTATCTAGGGTGGTGCAGGCTTGCTCCCAGCTGGCGTGATCGGCAGTAGGGGACGGTACTTCTGAAATAGTTGAGTTTTACGTCCTCATAGCGAAAGCTTTTAGGGACATGTCTTTCATTCACGGTAGTCTTTGGTGTCATTGGATTTAAGAGATTTTCGTGGTGCGGCTGGTCATTGTTGTTATTCGACGGTGGTAGTCGTTATTTAAAGTTGTGTCCTTTCATTGTAGTTGTTGATGTTCATTTCGTCTTCTTCTGGAGTGGGTTAGAACCAATTGTCGAGTCCAGAGGACATAAGGGCATTGGCGAGCAGCCTCATGGGTTGAGTTCCGAGGGTTGGGTGCGGCAGTAGAAATTCATGCAGCTGTAGTTGGTGTGTTCGTCTGTAGTCTCGGATGGTGGTCATGGCGACGGGAGGGAAGTGCAGTCACTCAGGGGGCGTGTTGGAGAGATAGTCTGAGCAGTAGAATATTCCAGATTGAAGTGCAAGCTTTAAAATTGTTTTATGAATGAACTGACCCACGACACCCACGACACCACGTACAACTCTAGAGCGATGCCCTAGGGCCTAAACACGAATCGAGTAAGAGTAGGTTTCAACCCACGAGTTACTTCCCTTGAATGCGGAAAAAAAAAAAAAGAAAAGAAGAAACCCCCGCAAACTTGGGAAGATGGCGGCGTCGGAGAAACCGCTCGGAGGAGTGCAGTCTTCAACGCTATTATCTGTAGGTGTGTAATGGCTTTGGGGGCATAACATTAAAGAGTAAAGGTAGTTTTTAGTTCCACAAACAATACCCGAACGCGTAGACAAAGACGTTTTCAGTTGAGAGCCCGAAAAAAGCGTGATTAACTCCCTTGGAAAATTTATTATTTTTTTATATTTAATGGTTAATTTTGGTTATCATATTCTTCTATCGCTCTTGATTTTCATCTAAATATAACTGTATTCTGATTCTACAATTCATTGTCATGATCTAATCTTATATCTAGTATAGGTTGTAGCCAAAAAGAAATAATCTACACATTTGCACAGCTACTAATGGGGTGTTGTCTTTTGCTTTAGTACTGTACTCTCTCATTTTCGTAATATGCTAAGCAAGATGTAGACATATGTCTGCAGGAACCTTGTCCTTAAGGGCCTCAGGCCGATAGGACGTAAATCTCACACTTAACAGTAACATAATATGCTCTATTTTGTTGTCTAAATATTAAATTTCATTCTGTTAGGGGGGTCTTTTGTTATACTATCATTGTTACCAAATTTGTGTTTGTGTGTGTATGAGGGGAAGAGGGATTTTCTGCAAAAAAATATAGTAACAGAATTTTCAAATGAGGGAGGAAAGGGTGTTATTTTTGTGTGTGTTTGAATAAAACTTTCAATGTACCTTGTCTTACAAAAAATAGAGAGAAGGGATGGAATGTTTTGCTAAGAATAAACTGACAATTTGTAAATGGAAGAGGGACGGGGGTGTTAAAATAACATTCCTAAAATATTGTTTTCCCACATCCTCAGATAGAATATTGACAGGGGGTTGGATGTTCTGCAAACAATAAACAAAATGTATAAAATTGTTCATGTCTGCAAACAGGAAAGCAGCCAGCCAGTTTTGCGTTATCTGCAACGGTCCTATTCTGCAGCCACAAGATGGTGTTACATTGACATCAAATGGAGTTAATCGAGCAGTCGTACACGAGACAAGGACATAATTGCATAACACACGTGCATTCATATTTTTTTTTCATTTATTTTTGTTTTAAAACAAACACTAGTCCTGTATGTGATATTTTTTTTTTCACTCTGTCTATTCTTGTCTGTTCTCAATTTTCTTTTCATTCTTTGGTTTTTTATTTTTCATAAACCCATTCTGACTATTATTCCCGCTTTCCTGACAAAAATCGTTGGTATTCTTAAAGAAAATAATCCTAGTATTGTTTTTTTTTTAGGGTAAATTACTTATCATAGTTTTATGACAGTTACGCTGATTTTCGAAGGGGGTAAATAAAATTGTTATGACTGTTATATTTAAGGATGATAACTGGATAACGTGTCATCAGGAAAACAGTAAGGGGAGTTATTAAGGGTTCAAGTGGTGTCAGGCACACGGAAAGAAAAATTTTAATTAAGCGCCTGTGTAGTTGAAAGGTTAAGCGCGAGCGAAGGGAGTTAAATGTGTGAAAAAGGAAACGGCGTAGGATTGTCCTTCTTAAGGGCAGGTCACTTCCTTTGTTTTGAATGTGAGCTGTGTTAAGAAAAATTGGGTAAAAAGCTAAACACACTGGAAGTGAGTGTGGAGAGAGAGATTCGAGCAACAGCGCTGATAGAATGGAAAAGAGGCCGCCGACTGTCAGGCCCATTTAACACAGACATGAGTCTGTAACATGCTAACGCATGTATTTTGCTAAGGAGTGATTCAGACAAGAGTAAGTATTTGATACAACTTTAAGGAACTATGAAAGTTCCAGTCTTTGTTTTTATTTTATCCATTTCGATCGTGAAATTGGGAATCAAAATTATTTTTGTAAAAGTGTTTATGTTGGATTGCTGCTAACTGTGTGCAGTATAGTCATCATAGCTTATTTTGTTTTCTAGCTACGCCGTTTATGGTAGCGGTAGTAAAGTACGAGGCTGTGACTGGAGGGAGAGTCGGGTGAGCTACGGGAGCCATACCCCCTGCCAGAAAGATGTCGGAAGGAACAGCCAGAGACAGCCAGAGATAGTTGGTATGCTGTCCAAACGTGCAGAGGCGAAGTCAGAGATCGCCATAGAGTTATGCTCTGAGGAAACCCAGCGGAAAGGGTAGGTGGAAAACATGGACAGTGTCCACCATAGACGTTCATGATTGAATGAAGAGGAATGAAGGTACCGATATTTGTGATGAACTGACCCCAGGAGGAATGTAAAGCGAACTATGACCTGTGAACAGACGGGATAATAAACTCCACCAGTGCTGTGTATGAAAATGAGAGAAGAGGAGGTACTGGGGGAAATGAACTTTTAAAACTTGGTATTTAGCGCCTTGTGATTTGTATGGAGTTGGATGCATGTTGTGTAATGGAGTATTGGCTGTGTTCATGCATGCATGTGTGAATATTTTGTGTGAATCAGCAGTTTGACAAGTGGTGATAACACCTGTTTTGTAAAGATGTCGGATAGTGTCACCATCTTTCTTATTAAAAGCCACTTTTTTTTTCAGGAAAGGTGTATAATAAAAAGGGATTTCCTTATTATCATGGTTTTCCCCGAAAGATTGTGAGTGATTGGTTTTGTTGTTTTTTTTCTGCACGAAATTTTGGGAAACCAGGGAAAACAGTAAGTTTTAGCTTTTGGAGGTAGTAGGTTTTCATACAAAAGCCGCCGTACGCGTACAAGCCTGCGAATTTAGGTCACTAGTTACGCGACGCTGCCTTTCAGGACTTTTCCGCCGTGTGTACAGCTGTAGGCTTCCTCCGAACATGCTTGGATCGTTCTAACACATTCGGGTACAGCGACACATTCCTAGGCAGGACAGCACTCTCTCTCTGGCTGTCTCTCTCTGTCTCTCACTCTCTCTCTGTCTCTCTCTCTCTCTCTCTCTCTCTCTCTCTCTCTCTCTCTCTCTCTCTCTCTCTCTGTCTCTGTCTCACACACACACACACACACACACACACACACACACACAGCCACAAAAAGCACTGAGCTCCAAAACTCTCTCTCTCTATCTCTTTCGCGCGCGCGCGCGCGCGCGCGCGCGCGCGTGTGTGTGTGTGTGTGTGTGTGTGTGTGTGTGTGTGTGTGTGTAAGGAATGTGTAACAGTTCCCGAATGTGTTGGAACGATAGGAGCATTTTCGGAAATACAACTGTGCCCACGGCAGAAGGGTCCTGAAAACAGTGTACGCATGCGTTTGTGTGCTTGCGTGTAACGTGTGTGTGTGTGTGTGTGTGTGTGTGTGTGTGTGTGTGTGTGTGTGTTAGTATGGAGAGAGAGAAGAAAAAGAAAGACAGTTTTATTAAACACACACACTGTGTTGTCAGATTCAGCTTCTCTCCCAATAATAAGCCAAATAATCAAACAAGGTAGATATCTGGAGGAAATCCTTCCTATTATGACTCGCACCCCACCCCCCCCCCCCCCACCCCCCACCCCACCCCCCACCCCCCCACCCCACCCCACCCCCCACCCCCACCCTTTTTTTTTTTTTTTTCTTTTTTTTTTTTTTTTTTTTTTTTTTTTTCTTTTTTTTCTTTTTTGTTTTCACTGAGCGCCATAAATAGTACTGATTGCTCCTTGGCTTTGGCTGCTATTGATACTCTCCATACCCTCAACAGTGACGGAATCGTTGGCTAGGAGGGCAGTGCTGCCTTAATGACATCTGTTTACGGCGCTAATCATAACATGTCCAGACCAATCTAATCGTCTGGGCAATTGAAATGCCAGGTTGATAAGCCTTGGATGGACTCGGTGACTTATCTGCTTTACTAATTGTATTGCCTGGGAACACTGTGCCCCAATCTGTTTGCCCAAAGGCTAATCATGAAGCTCACTCGTCGGCGGTTCAGGGACAAGATCTCTTCGCCGAAGAGGCCAATAGCGAGTCCATCGGTGGAAAAATCAGTCCAAATCTACGGATTACACTTCGCGTCAAAATGTTGACTATATATATATATATATATATATATATATATATATATATATATATATATATATATATACATATACATTTTTTTTTTTTCTCCTCCTATAAAGGATGATTTGCACCAGGAAGATGGTAACTGTCAACACAGGCACAAATTTCGTTTCAGGGCATGAAACCTTAACATCAGAATTTATGATAGGCCCAAGATGGCCGGTTTTGGATATCGTTGGTCTGGTGAGACAAAGGCAATGCAATGACCAAACAAACAAGCAAACAACAAACAAGCAAGGCGAACAAAAATAATACATAAATAAAAAGGGGGGAGGGAGGGAGGGTGGGCGAGAGGAAAGGAGGCGGCGGATATATCCTGTAACGCGGAGCATCGTTGCGAAAAAAAAAAAAAAAAAAATAATGTACACTGAAGAAAGTCTTTCACAGAAAACTGAATTAGGTATTCAATCAATGTGATCCCAGACTGGATAGAGCATAATTGTAGACAGCTTAATATATTTCAGTTCCCCCTTATTTGCATTCATTTGCAGTCATTTTTGCATTATGGACGTCTGTCATGGTTATGTGGGCAAGAGAGTGGATCGGTGCGCCCTTATTGGGGAAAAAGGGATTAAAAGAAAAAAAAAAACGTTTGGTGCACTTAACGTCCTCTTTCTTACTGCTTAAATTAATCAGTCGAACAGTCAGCTCACTCTATTTTTACGATATTCCGATGGAAAGTACTGTATTAATACAAACTGTCGTATGAATTAAATGCATCTGCCTTCGCATAGCCAGACCACACACTCCCAGACAATTCAACCATTCCGTATGAACTGACTTTTCTGTGATAAATTTTGGTCTTTACCATCAGAAAGACACCGACCGTGGAGAGGATAACCATAACAACAATTTGTAAACTAAAATGTCACGCGCGTGTCCAAACATTTTTTTCCCTTTCCTTTTTTATTTGCGGGGTGGGGGGTCATTTTCTGTTTTCGTTTTTGTTAATAAATGTTTTATTTTTTATTTTACTTTTTATGTATGAATGTAGTATAAAACAGACATATAAATAAATCAATCTTACACAGATTTACCATGTCAGTTTGAAGAAGCAGAAACAAAAAGCAAGCTAATAAGCTAGTCAATCGAAACAAAACAGAGACAGGGAGAAAAAGACAAAACAAGACAAGACAAGACAAGACAAAACAAATTCTTTATTTACGAGGATATTAGATAAGCACTGATGTGTGTGTGTGTGTGTGTGTGTGTGTGTGTGTGTGTGTGTGTGTGTGCGAGAGAGAGAGAGAGAGAGAGAGAGGAGAGAGAGGGAGGAGAGAGAGAGAGAGAGAGAGAGAGAGAGAGAGAG
>JADBJO010009709.1:30000-80568 GCA_016801955.1 Conus betulinus
TTTAAAAATGTTCGTTGTGTATGTTTTTTTTAAAATGTCGTTGTGTATAAAAAAGAAAAAAGAAAGCAGCCCATGGTGACTTTAAATACTCTGTTAATTGTGCTAGAAGCATTCTTCTCAAGGAGTACCTATCACATTTGAATCTGTTGTCTGCGATTTCTTTGCCGGTAATCTCACAAGTTTTATACACAATCAAAGCAAACATGCAATTAAACTTTGAAGTTAATGTTCACAGATTTTCAATTAAAAAAAAAAAAATCGCCATTGATTTTTTTATCCACTGAATCTTCTGAAAAAGTTGGCAGATGAGAATTTAAAATGGCGCAGTCAAAAACTTTGTGGGAAACTGATTTTTTTTTTTCTCCACAACAGCTTGTAATATTTTTGCAAAAAATTTCGTGTTAAAAATATTTAATTAAAGCCTGCGTGTAAGTGACACAATGTCTAATATTTTGTTATTTCTGAGCGACTGAGGTGGTGCATTATTTCTAGTATTAAACGCATTGCTACAAAAGTTGCTCGACCTATGTCCACACTCTCCGTGGATTTTTTTTAATTCGATTCCATGAAGCCTTTTCCAAGAAACCTGTACATTTCCGCCACAGAAAGTTGATATCTCAGTTCTATGGCACCACTTAAATAATCTGCGCTTTATTTGCCACTGTATTTGCCCATTCATTACCACAAACCACAGCTGGCAGTGCACCCAGCAAAAAGTAAACTTGTTCCAAGTAGTATAAACTGATGTTCAGGTAGGCCTACTTCTCCTATCATATTAGATTTTTTGCTCATTCTTTGAATTGCAAGGCAGACATCGCACCATCCACATACAAAAGAATTGAAAAGATGGTAGATTTTTCGATTTTGAATGCTGGTATCACGAAGGCGGCCCTTGCATAGTGGTTATTGAGCAGTGAACCATCTCTGTATACTTAAGATAATTAGGATAGATTTTGTGGATGCTTGATTTTATGACAATAGTAAGGATGTTTGGATCCCCCCCCCCCCCCCCCCCCCCCCCCCCCCCCCCCCCAAGTCAGTTTGGAAGTGAGGAACATGTTGCGAAATTTTGTCGTATCATGCATGAAACTCGGTGGCAGTATCTTCTTATTCAAACACTGGAGTTCCTTTGTACTCGGGCTATTTGAATTTGCTGTGCTACGGAAGATCATAAAGCAAAATGTTAGACAAAATCAGAGGTAAGTTTCACATCAAGTGTTCTAAAACTGAATATGCATTTTCTACCGCTTTTTTTTTCTTTTTTTTCTTCCATTGAGAAAGCTTTCAATGAAGTAGTAAAAAATTTCCTGATAACCCTATACTTTTCAGTGTGTATGACAATTTACAGTGGCATGCTTGGTCATGACTGTGTGTCGTGTGTTTAATGTCGAAAAAGGTGGCAGAACATTTTTTTTTTTTCTCGGTGAACAGAGAGTTACATGTGTTTTCAGTTTAATAAGTAAATGACCGATTGTCGATTTCATTTTTTGGACGGTCTGCTTGGTTTGATGGTTTTTATTGCCTTTTGTACAACAAACGTGGTTTTGGCATTTAATTTTTTTTTCCAGCGTAAGTTTTTCGTCAGGTAATGCCGTGTGGTGTGTGTGTGTGTGTGTGTGTGTGTGTGTGTGTGTGTGTGTGTGTGTGTGTGTGTTCGGCATGATCAAGCCTTCCACCAAATCCATCACACGGAAGTGACACACAATGTATTGTCCTCATACATATGTTTTACTTTTGTGGCCTACAACTGTTGTAACCTACCTTCCACTTCATAAAAAAATCACTCGTCTTAGTGTACTTTAGCTTGCCCCCTCTTTTATAGTCCACGATTACATCGAAACCCCATGGTTTTCATTCTTAGGTATCAGAAAAGAAATGTATACAATTCAAGAAGACAGAAACAGGCTCAAACATTACTGGCAGCAAGACAGAATACAAGTAAGCATTTGCAAGTGCAGAGTTATATCTTTTTTTTAATACACAATACGAAGTTGTCGACAAATTTGTTCTATGCGAACGACACAAATAAAAGGCGTGAAGAAATATTAATGCTTATACACTCCTGATGCTTACATTGCGCTCTGTTTTAGTGCGTGAGATTAATTTGTGTTTTGTTAGCCAAGGTAGAATGTCATTTAAGAAGGAATTTTTACTAGTTGTTTTCATATCCCTATATTTGAGAGCCACTGATAATTGTTGCGTTAAATTGTCTGAGGTTAACATGTCATTTGATCGATAATCTTAACTTTTTATCTGCTCTGTGTGTGTGTGTGTGTGTGTGTGTGTGTGTTGAGAAAAAGTGTCAATATTCCCGATTATTTTGCTGAGCTTTAAAAAAACAAAGCAAAAAACAAAACAAAACAAAACAAAGCAAAAACAAAAACCCTTATTTCTAATTATCATCTCCGCCCATCGCTAATAACAGTATCTTTTGGTGTACAAAACTGATTTATTGTCGTGAGAACCTGCATGGATGTCCGAAACACATTGTGAACCTGCTCCAATCTCCCCTACTCTCCTTGAAAAGCTGACCAGCCAACAGATGATTCAACAGTTGTTTGGGTTTTTTTTTCTTTCGTTGTTCATAGTTGTAAATTATTTAACAATACAGTCGTACTTATCCTTCCTTTATTTTAGTTTATCTATTTTTTTTTTTTTTTTTTTAATTATTTATTTATTTTTAATTGTTGGGCTGCCGTTGAGGCGGAAACGGAATGCGTAAGAGCGACGTTCCAAGTCGGAATCGGTATCAGAGTCAGCATGGTACAGCATGGTGCTGACCCTATAAATTTCCGGTTAGGCCAAGCCGGCGCATTCACTTCTGCTACGACTGGCAGGCTGAGCAGACGCAAGCGGAGAATGTCTTCGAAGGAAAAGATGAAAGCGGGGGGCACGTCGTCTGAAGACTCTCGATCCAAGCGTAAGTTTTGATTTATCGAAACACTGAATGTCAGTATTTGTGTAAAATTTTATTTGATTCTGTGTTTGGAAGGCCAACTTGTAATCGGATATTTTTTTTTTACTCTCGGTCGTGTTGACTGTTCTGTGTGACCAGCTGTAGAAGTTGAGAAATTGTATTAGGCAGTTTCATGCGATCAGAACTGTTTCGCAGTTGTGTCCTATTTTGCAAGGTTTATCAAAACCTCTTCGACTCATTTTAATGTCGTTTTTATCCTACTACCACCAGTTTCATTTCATATTAATGGGATTTGTCTCGGCTAGTGTAGATATGACAGACGAAAAATCAAAATGGCGGAGGCTCGCAGGGAAATAACTTTCGGCGCCAAAGATGTAAAACTAGGTCGAATGAACGTTGGAAGTTTGGAGTTGAAAAATTGCTAACAGTGTTTCAGTTAAATATTTAGCTAACCTGGTTTGGACGTGAGTTTTGTGACGAATGCACAGATTTGAGGAATGTTTCAACAATTCACATTTCTGTCGGCACGTGGTTTTATTTTCCATGTTCATGTTGAAAACAAAGACTGCAAGAGGCCAAGCGTTACGGTTATGTTGGTGGGTGACCAGCTATATTATCTGATAAACGGGTCCCATTTTCGGTTTCAAAACGTTTGTATTTTTTGATTTGCTTTTAATGCGACTACGAGCAAGATCTTCTACCGTTTGGTTGGCTTTATGTGATTTCCCCAGCGCATTCAAAGCCAGTATACACAACATTTAACACCACCGATGCTCATACTATGGCGTCGACTGCTATGTCAATTCAAAAACGAGGCTGTGTGAACTTTCTAAAATAGTCTAAGTCTGCTAAAAAGTGTTTTCAACGCAGACCTGATTCCTCCTCCTTACACCCCCCCCCCCCCCCCCCCCCCCCCCCCCCCCCCACCCACACACACACACACACACACACACACCCACACCCACACACCCCTTTTTTTTTTTTTTTTTTTTTTTTTTTTTCAATAATTACTAGTATGCGTGTTGATCGGAAAGTCGAAAATGTCCAATATGTAGTCAGTTGACTGCTCTGTATGGCAGTGGCCAACTGTTTAGTTTGAAGGAAACCCCAGATGCATCGTGTTTTGTCCTCTTTGAAAATCGGCTTTAGTTTCCGCCGTCAGAGATCACGCTTTCAAAGTAAGATAGCTGAATCTTAATTAACAAGTGTTTATGAAGTGCAATAGTTCCACCACTTGACCCTCCCCCCCCCCCCCCCCCCCCCCCCCCCCCCCCACCCCCCCCACACACCCCCCCTCCTCACCTACAGAATGTACCTGACATAGAAGAGACAAATCTGAAAGTTGTCAAATATTCCAAAGGACTGAGTATCATTCCTTTGTCTTTTTTTTTTTTTTTAAAGAAAAATAATAATAATAGGCCATTCCTTGGGTTTGTTTTCTAAAGTTACTTTTTTTTTTTTTCAAGTAATAAAGGGTCCTAATCAAATCGTCAGTGACTCGAATGGGAAAGAAGCTCATTTTTCCCAAGTAAGATAAGATGATCAACTGACAGAAAAAGTTTTTTCTCATTCAACTTAGTAATCTTTAATCGCAGGGAGGGGGGGGAGGGTTTGATGTAGCCAGAAATTTATTTTGTGCAAAGTTTTACTATAAAGCTCTTTAAATGTTTTTACCTTTTTGTTTGTTCTCGGGCATCCAAATTAAAAATTGAAAAAAAAAAAAAGGGGGGTTTCTGAAACTTTAAAGCGATGTGTAATGAAAATACCGTGAAATAATGAGAGATGAGCCATCCAAAAAAGAAAAAAAGTGATCTCGAACTGTAAGACTTTTTTTGGTTTGTTTGTGAAATATTTTTGCGAAATTTAAAAAAAACAGTTAAGGAAACTTGTTTGATTTATGGCGCTATTTTGTAATTTAAACCGCACAGAAAAGTGATTTGTGAAAAAAAAAATTCTCCAGAGCTGAAACCTCCTGGAAACACCCCCCCCCCCCCCCCACACACACACACACAGAACCCCCTAAAGTGTAGGAAACCATAGTTTCCATGCTTTTTTCTTTACTTTGAAAATATTTCATTCATAAAAAATATTTCACTCACTCTTTGGTGAGATTCCCCCTTTTTTCCACCTTTTATTTCCTTTTTTTCCCCCTTATCCATGTGATCACCTTTGCAGGCATTCAAGACACAGCTTTTGCCAAAGTTGAAATGCCTGTTCTCTTTTTCCCCTCCCTCCCCCTCCCCTCCCCCATCTTTTACAACAATTCTGTTCATTTTTGCTTTACTGTCGATTTTTGCTTTACTTTCATTTCATGCCTGTATGTTCTCATTATTTTATAACAAAATGACTGACGAAGTATATTGTACAAGTTGTGCTCCTTTATCATCGTCACACGCTGTTTACACTCTTCGTCTTAATTTTTAAATGTAGAACTACCATGAAATTATAGTATTGGGGGGGGGGGGGGGGGGGGGGGGGGGGGGGGGAATCCATCAGTTGGTATGAACATGGTTTGTACGCTCCTTGACGCAGCTTTTGCCAAAGTTGAAATGCATGTTCTCTTTTTCCCCCTCCCCTCCCCCAGTTTTTACAACAATTCTGTTCATTTTTGTTTTACTGCCGATTTTTGCTTTACTTTCATTTCATGCATGTATGTTCTCTTTCTTTTTATAAAAATGACCGACATAGTATATTGTACAAGTTGTGTTCCTTTATCATCGTCACACGCTGTTTTTATACTCTTCTTCTTCATTTGAAAAAGTAGAACTACCATGAAATTATAATATTGGGGGAAAAAAAATCCATCAGTTCGTATCAACATGGTTTGTACGCTCCTTGAAACTCCTTGAATTCTGACAGCGAATTTCAAGGCCTTGAAAACCTTTGAAAATAAATAAAATGTGGTTCTGTTGACCAAACCAGCTTGAAAACCCTTGAAAATCAAGCCATCAGCTCCAAAAATTTTTAATGTGGCAAAAGAAATGGCAATTTGATTTTTCTGCGTTCAGGTTAATGAAAAAATTATTTGAAAATTTCTTTTGCAAACGTTGTCGCGATCCTGGTTTATCATCCGCTATATAACCAGGGGAGATGATTTGTAACTTGATCAATTTTAGTGAAGTTGCAAATTATCTCCCTTGGTTAATAGACGACAATCCAGGATCAACTATGTTTGCAGATTTTTTTTTTTCCCCATCAACCTGAATGCAGAAAAATCAAACTGCCATTTATTTTTTCAAATTTTTACGCAAGTATTGTAGCCTTGAAATAAAACACCCCTTGTAAACTCTTTGAATTTTGTTCTTGGGAGTCTGTAAGAACCCTGTGGGAGAAAAAAGTAACAAAAGTCATATGATTCTGTTGTTTACAAAGATGCTCTTAACATATATTTCCTAGGGGAAATGTACTACTGTATCCCTTTCATACCCCACTTCCTCCACCACTACTTCAGTGGCAGATGAAGTGAATGTTAGCTGGTTATTCAATGTTTGGAAAGAAAAAAAACAGTGTGTTTACTTTAAAATAGAGTTCAGCGGGGAGAGGAGATATAGGTTTGTTGGTTGTCAGTTTTTTCTATTTCTCTGGCTTTATGTCTTTCAAGGGAAAAAAAAATTGTGAGCTTTTCTTCAATAACTTTTTAAAGAAAAATTGTTAGCAAGTCTGTTCATGAGGAAAAATGAAGTCATTTTCTCACCAGGGCAAGTCTTAATTGATAGATATAACGAGTTAATTGCCACTTATTTTTTTAGACAAGATACAAAAAATTGAAGGAGATGGAAACACAGACACACACACACTCACACTCAAACACACGCACACGCACACACACACACACACACACACACACACACACACACACATCTGTTATTATTTTTGTTAATGTGGAATGTACATTCTACAGATATCAATAAAAGTTAGAACTAGTAATGCTTAGTGCCAGTCTTCATCGGATCGGAAAATCTAAAATCTCAAACTAAAGGAATTCTTTTTACATATTTGATAAGATGTATGTATACGGTACACACACACACACACACACACACACACACACACACACACACACACACACACAGACACATCACAGCGA
This sequence comes from Conus betulinus, assembly GCA_016801955.1. NCBI lineage: Eukaryota > Metazoa > Mollusca > Gastropoda > Neogastropoda > Conidae > Conus > Conus betulinus. Next base: position 37,005 of record JADBJO010009709.1, read on the forward strand.
TTTACACCAACATATCATCAAATTATTTTGATTCAACCAACGGACTCACTAGTCTCAAACACGCACGTGCGCACGCATTTGTGCGTGCGTGCGCGCACACACACTAGCACACACACACATGCATACATGCATACACACATATATATATATATATATAATATATATACATACACACACACACACACACACACACATATGCACACTCACACACATACGGCGGGCATACCATCAACAACTGTGAGATTCAACCAATGAATCTCCAAGTTGATTTAGTTCCACTAGTGCCTACACATGTGCAACAAAGAGCTGGTTACCATGTGGTTAATGCATAACTTCCATTCTAAATCATATTCAGTTTCCAAAAACTGCCCTTTGTACCCACAGCCCAAACTTCGCAAGCCAGGACCGATGCTTTGAAGTGTTTACTTAGACTGTCATTGCCAACAAAATGTAAGCCATCTAATAGGTAGAAGAAACTTTCCTGAAGGTTTTCATCCCTCAGGCCAAGCAGAGCTGAATGGTTATCGTAACCTACCTGCAGGCCCGACGGTCACTGAACAGCAGTGGTCACCTGCCACAACTGCCAGTTCTCAAGCCCACTGTAGAACCGAGGAAATGGCTGTTGGTGGAGGCTGGATGCCTTCCTCACCCAGAAGCATCTGGTCGATAAGTACTTGTCACCACCTTCCTGGACATGAGAATTACTTCCTAGTTACTCTCCCTCTTTAGTATCCAACTCGGGGTGCAGGAGTTTGCACACTTGAAGGACCCAGGGAAACTAATCTCAGCACAAGAAAAATTACCTTAGTTTTGCTTATGGACTGGAGAACGTTTGGCCGACTGGTGACAGTTTTGTGTTTTGAATATTCAAGATTTTTTTCCAAAGCCTCCAATGAAATTGTATTTTTTTGTGAGCGTCCATTTGTCTTCTAATGAGTTAAATCTGAACAGGATATTGTGCAGCTCTAGAATTTTATCTAGTTGAATGGTTTGTGGAAAGTGCAAGTTGCTGTACGTATGGTATTTATTTGTATTTATTTAGTTTGAGAAAGAGTGATTTAAAAACTAGGGGAAAATAAATACATGTCCAATTTTTCTATTTTCTTTTCTATTTACTACTTCTCAAGCTTCAGATTTTCATTAACTCTCAAGATCAGATGGTGTGTTAGGTGTCCTGCGTTACAAACATATGTGACATGATTTCTCAAAATTATCTATACATCAGCTGTATGGTTGTGTATCAACAAGTGAACTAGATATGCCTGTCTGTCAGTTGCAAATATTAGGTATGTGCTGTTGAATACAGGGGTGGGAGACCTTCCATATTGATAAGGAATTCCATATTATAGCAAATGCTTCTTTGTTTTGTTTTGTTTTGTTTTTCTGTGTGTGTGTGTTCTGATTCAGGTTTTCGCTCCACTCGTATTTGAATTCCGCCATCTTGTTTTCAATGCATGAAGACCATATCATCATGCTTTATATTTAAATTTGTCAAAAATAGAGCTGATTAACGATGAAGCAGAGGCATGAAAGGTCGACAATGACCTGGAGAAAAAACAAATGGAGAAATGAATGGATGGATGAGATGGACGAATTGAATCATCTGTTCCGAAAATGGCTGTGGAAAACAAATGAAGTGGGCGCTGCTTGTGTATACTGTGCAGTCAGAAGCTTGTATACAAGTCAAATGGACAAAAGTTGATCTCAAAGTGCATTCCCAGGAGATGAAACATCTGAAGAGATTGAATGTGCTGACACACTCATCAACTCTTCCTGCTGCTGCTCCAGTAATGGCTCCAGTGTCTAAAGTTTTTTTTTTGTGTTTTTTTTTTTTTTGTTTTTTTTTTTTTGCTGTCCCAGCCTCTGCGCCACCTCAGAGGCAGTGCACCCACTCCGTTTATTCCGACACCTTATCCACAGCTGCAGCCCGTTCAGCCCTGCTGCAGGCCCAGCACCGGCAATCCACAGGGAGCAGTCGATGTCAAGTTGTCAAGAGGCTATCCACCGGAGGGGAGACACTGCACTACTGCTGAGTTACTTTGGTGGTGTTAGGTGACGCCTGTTCTGATCTAACATTTGCAGGACACCACCCTTTAAGCCCCCTACTGACAACAATAATTGCTTAGTCGCGGAGCCGGCGTGAGTGAGCTCTTCCAAAGGGCGCCACCATGTCCGTCCAGCGACAACCCCCATGGACTCGCCAATACTGGTGACCTGACGGAACCCATCCAAGACCACAGACATGAAGAGGACATCGAAATTGAGGTCACCATGAGAGCAGGGGCATGAAGGGCACAGAATTTGAGACTTTTTTTTTTTTTTTTTATGCTGATTGATGAGAATGAGGATAATTAAGATGATGCTACAGATTTCCATTTCAGTCTGAAGTCATGTGGGTTTTTCTGCCCCGACCGGCTCCTACCCAGAGTTGAGTTTGCTGCGGACTCAGTTGGGAAGACTGGGACCACACAGTCGAGTTCATCCACTTAATGGATGCGTTTCTGAGAGTGTTGCTCAAATTTCCTGACCAACACTGCAGGTGTCTGTATCTCTCGGGCCTGGTTGACGCCGGGATATATTATGAAAGGAAGCGTAGAGTACAGCCCTGTCATGTAGTCTCAGACCGAAATGGAAATCCGTAGCATCATCATAATCATCCTCATTCTCATCGATCGATCAAAAAAAAAAAAAAAAAAAAAGTCTCAAATTCTGTGGCCCTTCATGCCCTGCTCTCATGGTGACCTCAGTTTCGATGTCCTCTCCACGTCTGTGGCCTTGTTTGGTTCCGTCGGGGTCACCGGTATCGGCGAGTCCATGGGGGCTGTCGTTGGACGGACGTGGTGGCGCCCTCCGGAGGGAGAGCTCACTCACGCGGCTCCGCGACTAAGCAATTATTGTCGTCAGTAGGGGGGCTTAGTAGGTGGTGTCCTGCGTATGTTAGATCAGAACAGGCGCCACTGAACACCACTGAAGTGACTCGCAGTGCAGTGTCTCCTCCGGTGGGTGGCCTCTTGACGCCTTGACATTGACTGCTGCCTGTGGAGTGCTGGTGCCGGGGCTGCGGCGGGGCCGACCGGGCCATGGCTGTGGACAGGGTGTCGGGAATGAGCGGCGTGGGTGCACTGCCTCTGAGGTGGCGCAGCCATGATTTGCCTCACTGCAGCCACCGATTTCCAGTTCTGTATTCACCTTGCTGCTTTGGCTGATAGACTTTTTCAAGTTCACTCATTGCAGCCACTGATTTTCTTCTCAAGAGTTGTTCAGTTGGGGTTACTGATTTATTGTTTCCAGGTTCATCCACTCTAACCTTTGACTTTCATAGGCTCAAAGATTGTCCCTTGCATTTTATACTGTTTGCGTAATGTTTTTATTTTTCAGCAACTTTTTTTCTCTCCACACTTTTGTTTTGTTTAATTCTACTACCTTTCGCTGGCTGCTTTGGGGGTGCTGTTGGATTCTTTTTTCGAACCCTTGACAGTCGGAACACCACAGAACTATGGACTGTGGTGTGTCTCTATCTCAGTATCTGATGCCAGGTGCACAGACTCAATCAGCCGTGTCTCTCTGACGAGTCCGATCCAGCGGATGAAAGGCCTCGGAGCAGGCGATACATATAGATCTGCCTTCGAGAGAAGTTGCGATAGTTTTCCTCATGCAGCTAGTGAAGGGTTTTTATATTTATGATGTACATTTTCGCATTTACTTCATCTTCATTTTTTTTTCCCCTCTCAATTTCAAACCTTTGCCAAATCATTACTATAATGATGGAAGAGTTGTTAACCTACACTTGTTTTCCCCCACTACTTAATTGTTCAGCATTGACTTTCATTTTTCAGATGCCCCAGTGCCATCAGCCACTGATTTCTATTTTTAAGACTTAGCCCACTTTTGGATAGCTTTTGATTTTGCTCAGTGTTTGTTCCAATCCAGTGCTAGTGCAGACATTGACTCTGCTGAATTTAAGCCATGTAAGAAAAAAAAAAAAAAAAAAAAAGGAAAAAACCTCCCAGGAATCCTCATTATTGAACTTTTAAATAGAGTGATTAAAATTTGGCTGCTATCTTCTATTAAGATCACTAGTGAGTAATATTTATACATTGCATCCGGTTTTGTTTTGATGGTTTACTGAATTTAAATATGTATTCAAAGTACCTGCATAACATTTTCAGTTTAATATTTAAGCTGCAAGTCATAATTTGTCATATTTGGAGTTTATTATTAACTTTGTTTTCAAGGAGAAGCCACAAAAGTGTCTTGGCAAGACAAATTTTCTTCGGCGTGTGGGTGGCAATTGCGCTCCAGACCTCCCAGCAGGGCGTTGTCCCTTCACCGCACCAGGGTCCTAAAGCACACACACACATCCCCACCCACACACCCACCCCCCCTCCCCGGCCTTTACAGTATACTGTATAGCTATGATTTTCTGCCTTCACCCCTGTGAATACATGGATTTTCATCAGCCAAGTCAAAGACATGTCAAGTTTTGAGAAAAATGACTCTTCAGAGAAGAGCTGGTGTCACCAGTCGTGAGCATGCATGATTCTTTTAAAGAGATTTGCATTTTATGAGCTGGAGATCTTATTGTGTTAATTGCTATTAAAGACATTATAGGAGGAGTCCATTATGTCAGCTTTGATATATTTTGACATTTTCGTCTGTTGATCTACATCCCTTTGGTTTTTGTTCAATGATTAACGTGTAGCATACAGTAACGCAATCTGTGAAGCATGAAGTCAAGTGTTCTGGTTCAGTATGTAGTAAACAATTGGTTTTTGATAGCCGGAAGTTTCCCCTAGTTAAGTTGGTTCCTGTTGATTTATTGCAATTACATGGAGCAGGATGCCACTCGTGTGTCCGAAGTAAACTGTTTTCAGCTATATACTACTACTGACTTTGCGTGTCAGCTCTGCCCAGAACTCTCTTTGACTATTGTAAAAGCAACTGGTAGCAGTAGAAAACTTGTCTCCTCTTCAATACAGTATTACAGTTCACGGGTGATATGTTGGGAAGAGTCAAAATCCAGTTGTGATCAGTTCGACAGCCTGGTTTCTTCTGGTATTAATACACTCTTTGAATGGTACTTGACTGGCTGTGGTTGATTAATGGTTATTGTGCTTATTGATTTGCTGATCACTATCACTGTGTAATTTGATCTGGTTCAAACGACTGAGACAGAGTTGATGGCTGCAAACTTAAATTGCACAGAAATGTTTTGCATGTTTATCAGAAATCATTAGAAAGAGAGAAGTTTGGACACTTTAGGCTCTAGAGAACGATTAAGAAAAAAAAAAACCTTTTTTTCTTGCGTTTTTTTTTTTTTTTTCTTTTTTTTTTTTTTTCTTTTCTTTTTTTTGTTTTTGTTTTTCCTCCAAGGTATTGAAATATGTTGATGGTGAATAATCAATGTCCCTTAGCTCTTTGTTTATTGTTTGTTGTTTCCTTATTCATGGAAACACCCCCTATTTTATTAAATCCTTTCTCTTAACTTCTCCCTTTCTCCCTTTCTCTTGTTTCTCTCCTCTGTTAGTTTTTTCTTCCCTTTAATTACAGAAACTTCTTCACCTCTTCCAGTGGCTCCTTCCTCCGCCCTCTCTTTTTGAAGAATTCCTTCTTAACTGTTTCCAGTCCTTTTTTCTTTTCTTTCCCTGCTTCCTTTTTTCACCTATTTTACCATTCCTCTTTTTCTTTTCCCTTGTCCTTATTTTCTTTCCTTTTGTGAAGTTTCGACTCCCTTGCCCTCTCCCCTGGTGAACCCCCCCCTTCCAAAATCACTTGTCTCCCCCCTTCTTAAATTCTTTCCCTCTTTTTTCTTGTTTACTCTTTCCCCTTTCCTGTTTTTTTTTGTCTTCCCAAAACCCCTGTTTTCTTTCTTCCTTGAGGTCTTTTTATATTTTCCTCAGAAAGTTTTCTTAGTTTGTACAAATCCTTAGTCTCTTTCCCATTTCTTTTCTTTCCTCTCTTTGTCAATTTCGCTTCAAATATGTTGATGGTGAATAAGTCAATAGTCTTAGTTTGTTTATTGTTTTTGTTTCAATATCATTGGAAACATTCCCTATTTTTTCACCAGTCACTACTACAGAAGGCAAACCTGCAGAGCAGGGGAGACAAGCTACAATTGCACTATTATCAATGATTGCAAGTGATTATTATTGCCCTTTACTAAGTTTTCTTTCCCAAGTTTTTTGCAAATGTTGATGTTTAAAGGGAAGGAAAAAACAGAACAACAAGCAAACAAACTTTTAGTTTACAGTAAATAATTACAGAAACATCAGAAGTATTGAAAAAATAACAGTAGTAGCAATCTTCATACCACCATCAATGATGATAATAAGAAAGAGCTTTAATTGTAGGACATGAATTATATTATTTCAGATTTTAAAAGCTCTCGCTCCCTTCCGAACAATTTTTGAAAAATTCAATAAAGAATGAAAAGCAGTTTGTGAATGGTAATGCAGAGACAGGCTGCAAACTAGCTGAAAAAAAAAAAAGAGCTCAGAAAACATGTCTCGTTTCGTAGGATTCTTTCATCTATGTCATTTCCTACAGTATTCTACAGGCTTTCCCATATCTTCTTAGCCTCTTTGCCCCTTAAAATGTTACAGTAAGGTTTTTATATTGTCAGGGTTTTGTTTTTTGTTTGTTTGTTTGTTTGTTTTTCAAGAAAGCTTTTTAATTGCTATTTAAGGAAACAATTTTTCACAAATGATTTGAACAGTTACTAGGATAGCTTTTTTTTTTTTTTTTTAATTTATTGCCATTTAAAAAAGCAAACAGTTTTTTCAGTACTACTACTACTAGGATGTAAGGTTTAGAGTGAGGTGCTGTTTGTTCTTTAACTTGGTGCATAATGCTGGTGATTAGAATTCGAGAATCAGAATGAGATTTTGTTCTTTTTCTTCTGATATTTGCATTGTTGGTGTAAACTGGTTCGAGTTTTCTGCAGATATTTGTGTTGATGATTGGGCTAAATGAACATACAACAAAAGGAGAAGCAATGGGAACATTGAGGGAAATCAAACAATTGCAATCCATGATGTAAAAAACCCTGTTCCTGGCCTTAAGAGGCGAACTGAATATTCACCATTGAAGTTGGTTGGTTTCAACTCTTGACATCAACCATCAGATAACAAAAACAAAGTATCAGGTAGAGACTATCGATTTTGTTATAACTATAGAATTGGGGGCAAGGGTAGCAATCAGAATGTTTCTGATCCTTTGGTGTTTGAAATGTGGATGGAGGGAGAGAGGGCATGAGTAGAAAGAAACTCGTGGAGAGCGTGGCAGCAGGGAGTCCTGAGAAGAGAAGTCCCCTTCAAGCAAGTGTTTCGGCCCTTAACTCCTGACACTCTAGGGGGGTTGGGCCACACCCGGTTCATGACTCCGGATGTCCCTCTGCTGCCCCTTTTTTTTCCCATCTCGGGATGAACCATGGCTGGGATTTGAACCCATGCCCTTCTGGACATGCTCATTTCCACTTCATGACTTGCGCACTAACCACTGAGCCACTGGGACACCTGATATTTGTAGGAAATTTAAGCCTTATGAAGTTCACTTTTGTTCCTCCTTGACCAGATCTAGCTTGAACACCTCTCTGCTGCTTCTGCCATTGCTTTCAGGGTTCTGTTTTTTTCCCTCCCTGCAACTGAGAGCTGTTTCATGAGGCTGTATGCAGACGTTCCTACAAACCCCCTAGCTCCAATTTCTGCTGCGAGGACTTTGACCTGATAGCCTTCTCTCCTCAGGCTGTTTGCCAGATCAGCATACTTTTCATTCTTGTAAATTTGAGCTGCCTCCATTCTGTTCTCATGTGGCACCGTGAGCTCGATCATGATCAGCTGCTTGGTTGACTGAGAGTGGACTACTATGTCTGGTCTCATGCCAAAAGCACCGGCAACATTCAGAATGTTTCTGATCCTTTGGTGTTTGAAATGTGGATGGAGGGAGAGAGGGCATGAGTAGAAAGAAACTCATGGAGAGCGTGGCAGCAGAGAGTCCTCAGAAGCGAAGCCCCCTTCAAGCAAGTGTTTCGGCCCATAACTCCTGACACTCTAGGGGGGTTGGGCCACACCCGGTTCATGACTCCGGATGTCCCTCTGCTGCCCCTTGCATGATAATTATTATCAGAGAAAGGAAAAGAGAAAATGTTCATGAAACTGCAGATGGCTTGCCAAAACTGTTGAGTTCATTTAATCCAAAGATATACTATCAGAAAGTGCGTATAGAGGGAACAGCTTTTTGTTCCAGCGGCCTCCTTTTAGTTGGTTACTTTTAAACTAAGAGATGCTCTGGACCTGGACATACATCAACATACATGATCCTTCTGGCCGGAATTGGTAGCATCATGCAAACAAAACAAAACAAAAACAAGCTCTAAATGATACTGATTAAAAAAAGAGAAAAGTTAATTACTAAACATGAAATTTAAAATGAAATTTATGCTGGCTGACACTCGGCACTGAACAACGAACAACCATGTAACATTATTCACTTTTGTTGTTCATTTGTTTTATTTTTATGTTATATTTTCATGCTTTGTCTGTTTTTTTTTTGTTTTTTTTTTGTGTGTGTTTTTTGCATGATGTTATATTTTCATGCTTTGCCTGGTTTGTTTAGGTATTTCCTGGTGTCTGAGGAGAGTACTCGCAGCTAAAATTGCTGTGTGAATTTAATATGCAAGTTTGTTGCAATATTTGAAATAGCTGTGTGTATTTGAGCTTTCCATGATTGTGATTAGGAGGTTGATTTTCACTACAGAGTTCAAAATAAAGTTTCGGTAACTGTTTCTATTTCAACGAAAACAAAAACAAAAATGCTCAGCAGATTTCGATATATGACAGTCGAGGATGAAATTCATGTGTGTCATGAACATATTGCAAAATTTTTCCCAGATTTTTTTGTTTTGTTTTTTTTTTTTTTTTTTTTTTTTTTTTTTTTTTGCTAACACTTGTTATTTTCTCAACACTTCTGTGCAACACACAGGTAACAAAATCTGTCGCTCATCATTTATTCTATGATGACTGTTTAATTAGTCCAAGAGATACTGATAGTGCCATGTTACTGATGGAATTTAAACTTGATAACGGTAGGGTCACGTGCCATGTGAACCAGAAAATGCTTGTGGTCATTAAGAAAAAAATTGTTTTTCAGCAGCAGTGGAACAAATGGCACCACGCCAGTCACCAAGGAAAAAAACTCCAGCTCGTTCAGAGCATAGTGACATCAGTATGCTGCTGTATGTGGCGGAGGAGATGATGCTGAGAGAACAGCAGGAAGCGAAAAAAAATAGCGGAACAGATAGTGGCTGAGAGGAAGGCTGCTAAAGACAAAGGTGCTCCAGCCCCAATGAAAAAAAAAGCCAGTTTCAACAACCAGACGTCAAAAAGTAAGCAATTTTTTTTTCTTTTTTTTTTATGTGAAAGGTTACATTTTTTTTAGTATGTATTTATGCCTCCAAGTCCTACTTTTTTTTAAACTTTCTCTCCCTCTGTCTCTGTCTGTCTGTCCATCTCTCTCTCAACTATAGAGTTGACTGCCACTTACTAACTTTCTCTCTCCTCTAACCCTCCCATCTCTCTTGCCTCACCATTCCCTTTCTGGAGCAGAGGCACCACACACGGTGCCTATATTTTTTGATAACGCAAAGATCCCCCCCCAACCAAAAATTATGTAGATTTAATCGATAAGAAAAAAAAATTGACAGACAATTGCCATGGGTGTCTGGATGATTGATAATATTTTGTACTCGGAGAGAGTTTGAGAGAGGAAGGCAGAGAAAGGGAGTTGCGGAGTCAGGTGCCATGCGCAGTGATCACGTGCTGAAGTTAGGAAATCAAAGTCAGTGACAGCTACACCTTGATTGGCACCCAGTAGTGATGATCTCTGGAAATGTAATTTCTGCTGAATTGGTGAAGTTCCTGTATGTCTGGGGATATCTGTGACTAGTGAAGGGAAAGCAGAAACATGTAACGATCTTTCAGTCAAACAATCGTTAAATGTGCCAAAAGCTCATCTTCTAGGTGGTCTAGAAGGCTAACCTTCCTCCATGTTGTTCAACTAGTCACTTGTGAGTGCCAAGAGCTGCAGTGCTTGGTAGTTGCACATACAAAAGTCGGCACTTGAAATACCCACCACCCTGCTGTTCAGGACAAGTAAACCTACCAGTGGACAAGTGAAGTGTGCTCTGTCCACTTGTTTGCTGGGCAACCAGTTTCTGACTATCAGGGTGACCTACCACTCAGATTTAGTGCAGGCTAATTGTGTTTCCCTTCTCCCTCTTTCACTTTTATAGCTCAGCCTCCCCACCCTCAATCCTTCCCTACTACCTCATCCCACCTTTCAAATCCCAACCTGTCACCCCTATATTTCTCAAAATGGAACCCAGTCGAGTGCTGTCCCACTGCAAAAAGGTATATTCTGTACAATATTCAGGCATTGTTTTTGATTACCATGGAAAAGACAAACCTGTTTGCTTAATTTCTCCCTTTCAGGTGAGCATCGTACATGTGCAGAGCATGTCGTCATTGAATTTTGTCTGCTGACAGCTCGGTTCACCACTCTAGTTAGTCAAGGAGGGCAAGTAGAATTTGAGGGGACGAGTGGATTTTGTGATCTACTTATCCCCGGGACAACTTAAGAATATCGGGCAAATTCTAGTCCTGAAAGTACTTAAATATTTTGTTGAATGATGCGCTGAAATCTGCCATGTAGGAAAACTTTCAAGGCTATTTGTTTTGTGGCCAGGTAAAACAGGAAACTACTAGAACCCCTGTTACATTTTGATTCCTGTGATTTAAGAAATGTTGGTGTCAAATTAAGATGTATTGTTGTTGGAAACTAAGATAAATATGGTACTAAAGTACATGGCATGAGTAGAATGAAAAAAAACCCCTATCATATGATGTATTGAATCTAGCATTCAGTCATATGTTTGTTTTAATTGAACTTGGAGAAAGAAATTTATAGCCGTGATCCAGAATAAAACTTCATAAAACAAAGGAACTGATTCGGACATTTTTGTTGTTGAAACTTTTCTCCCTCTCCTACTCTCTCTCTCTCTCTCTCTCTCTCTCTCTCTCTCTCCCTCCCTCCTAGAGTACCAAGAAAAAAGAAAAATGGTATGGTTGAAAGAATATGAAAGTGGTTTGTAATGTGTTCAGGTTTTTTTAATAGCATTTCATGTGTTCTTTGCATTCAGATTAACTGGAACCTTTGTTTATTTTTTATGGTTTTTTTTTTTTTTTTTTTCAGATATCTCTGAAGCACCTGCAAGCTCAGGAGGAGATAGCCATTGATGTGCTACAAGGCTTATCTGATAGAATGCTTCGAGAACTGTTCTCGATCAAATCAACCTCAAATGATTATACACCACATTTTAGCTACATATGTGCATTCTATGCTGATGGCAGTAAATGCACAGAAACTTTCAAAGGATTCAGAGATGAAACTAAGGTGTTTGAACACCTTGAAGCCCACATAAGGGAACACGTCAATGAAGAAGCTAAAAAAGGTAAAATATGGTTTACATCAGTCCATGTTATTATATTCCATTTTGGCAGGTTTTACAGTTTGTTGGTCAGAGATAAGTCTTGATATGGCAGTCATCTTGTAAGTTAATGTTAATTTCGTGCATGTTTTATAGTAAAAGCGATTTCAAAAAAAAAAAAAAAATGAAAGGAAAGAGAGAGAACTTTTAGTATTTCTTCCCAGTGTGTGTCATTTGTATTTGACACGATGATGTGCAACTGGCTGTCTGAAAAGAGACGGAAGCCTTTTCCCTATGCCACAGAAGCCTGAAACTGAAAGGGTAACAATTGCTGACATTTACACCATACAGACATGTTGATTAAAATTGACAATGTTCAGTACAGTATCACATGATCTGAGGCATTTGAAGCCCTGGGCAAACGACATTACAAGAAATGTTTGCAACCATGGAAGATGTATAGCTTACCCATTCATTCTGTCTCTGAAAGTGGATCCTCACTGGTTCACAAAAGTTTGCGGTTTCTAACATACTCCAGCACAGTAATCCATCACAACAGCCCTGAAAAAGAAGGTTGTGTTGTATTCTTCAGATTATGTGAAAATAAGCGTGGATATGTCTCCATGTGTTCTTGAGAAATAATATGAAACAAAAAACAACAGCTTCAGATTCTCCTTTGTGGTCTCATGTCCTATCTAGACTTGCACGATTTCATTTAGATGTTAAAAGCAGTGACCCAAATATAGTTTGAGTGTTTTGCATATGTGCATTTGTGCAAAATGCACTTCGGAAAGCATAAGATCCTGAACTTTTCTTTTTCTTTTTTTAATCAAGTAGAATCCCTTGTAATTCTGTGACTTTTGGAAGATTTTAAAAGATTTTAATGCTGCATATTATCACTTCATCACTGTGTCACTGGATCAAAAAATACTTTTATGGCTACATTGCATTTCACATTTCCAAAAACTTTGTAGATGCGAGGTGGCCATGAGAAATGTAGGCAGCTGGATTTTGGTCAGAAGAAGTAGAGGCAGACTTTTCATAAACTGCTTTAAACATCATTGAGAATATCTGTGGTCGTCGTCATTTTTATAACGGTTATTATTGAAAAGTATGTTTGTCTGATTTTCTTGAAGGTTTTAGTTTTTTTCATGCATTTTCAATCATGATATTCTATGTATCTGCTGTCTGAATTGTGGTTGCTGACATCCTAGGCAGTTTCCTTTTTAAGAGGGTAGGTAAGAGTTTCCACCAAGTAGTCAGTGATGAAGTAAGCAGGCATGCCTACTGTCCCTGACCATCCGGGATTTGTCCCGGAAAGTGATTTTAGAAGCCACTGTCCCGGATTTGCAACATGCGTCCCAGAAAAAAAATCAGGCGTCCTGGGAAAAAAATCAGGAGTTAAAAAGCCTTTCTTATCGTGCTGCACAGAACTGAGCCAAGAATATCGTCTACTAGAGTAAGTAGACGTAATATGCATGCGGGGGGGGGGGAAAAAAAAAAAAAAAAAAAACTTGCTTTCACTTTCAAGTCAGAACATGGCGTCGAAGAGGAGACATGATGTCGACAGAGTCGGATTCAGACTGTTCAGACGGGTCAGAAAGGAGTGAAAAAGAAGAAGAAAACGACCATGAAGCGAGTTGTGTCTTCAAAAAAGAATTCTCAGAAAAGTGGCCTTGTCTACAACAAGGGAGGAAAGGAGTTTCGTTTTGCCTCTTCAAGACGTGTGTGTGTGTGATTTCTCAGTGAAATCTGGCGGCAGAGATATTGTACATAGCGTATATAAAGTAAGCAATCAGTGTTTCTATCTTAACACTGTTCTGTCCCTGATTTTACAGATTTGTCCCTGATTTCTGTCTCTATTGTCTCTGAAAGCAAATTTTGGGGTAGGCATGCCGAGTAAGTATTTGCCGTCCCTTGCAATACTTCATTTGCATCAGTAACTTGTCCAAGGTTAGAAACGAATCCAAGGAACTGAAGTGCTATTGCAGTGAATTTTGTGTGAGGTGGCATGCTGGTAGGAGTAACCAGTGCAGTAAAACATGCCTTTTGTCCAACTCCACTGCTGATGACTTCTTTCAGAAACACTGCAGACTATCTGTTTTGCCCATAAAAAGTTGGTCATTGAACCCCAGACGTACAAATGTACGCTCAGATGAAAAGTGCAAATGAAACCACATGTACAAAAAGAAAATATCAGGCATGCAATCCGCTTTAATGCCATGGTGGATTTTAACACAAAGCTGCTAGTCCTTCTGGAGATTTCAGGATTTTCCCAGTGACATGTAGGACAAATTGTTCCTCAATTGCAACATTGGAAACCAACAAACAATAGGAGTGGATACACAATGAAAAATTGTTTAACCCTGAAAATGTTGCTATGGTGAGGCTTTGGAGGGGTCTGGGAGCAGGGTTGCTTGCTTGGTTCCATTTTTTTTTTCTTTTGATGAAAACCTGAGTCACAAAGTAAATAATACACGTTGAGCAAACCAGATTTGGAGAAATGGAGTTAGAAATGGATGAGCGCTGCGAAGGATTCTGGTGAAAACACAACATATCTTAGAGAAAACAAAGCAGAAGAGATCATCAGTACATACATACATACCTACCCCTTACGGAACTTCCATATTTTCTAGGCAATTAACAAAAAAAAACAAAATTATGGAAATTTATTTTTGGTTATGGTAAAAAGATTTTTCAACAAAATTTACTTGAAACGATAACGAGTTGAAGCAGACGATGCTTTTGAAAGCAGAAGCAGAACGCTGAATGGTAAAAGGGACGTAAAGCCCCGTCTTCATCAAACACACAAATAGATTATGTCTCCAATGCTTCTGCTATAGAGGGACGTTAAACTCAGTTATTCAAGCAAACGATGCTTTTGAAAGTGGAAGTACTAAACAGGATATCGCAAGTAAATAAAGTTTGAGAAACATGGCATCTGATACAAAGAGAAAGTGAATGGATGTGCCAACTGGTGATGCCGATGAACCTGCATCAAAAAAAAGTCAGCCATCACAGAAGTTCCTGGACAAATACAGTGGCAAATTTCCCTTCATTGTGAAATTGGACTCTGACGATTCAAAAGCAAAGTGCGTGATTTGTGACAGCGCGTTTTTTGTAAATAAAACATGGCGGTAAAGTTTTGTCTTATTCTTTGCATAGGTTGAGCTGATTATGACACCCTGACCAACTCTTTCCACAAACTGTTTCAAAAGAAAAAAATTAATGCTTCAGATTTTGAGTCCGTGCGATTGAAATTTGAAATCAGTGCTACTGAAATTCATTTTTAGGGGTAGGCATGTATGTCAGTACAGTCATTTTACTGCCTGTATGCATTAATGAGTCCACTGGCCGCAGACTGACAGCCAGTCCAGTGGGCAAGTTAATCAACTTTTTAGGTGTGGTAAATTTCGACAAAATAGGTGGGCTATCATGATCGGAAATGTTCGTTTACCTCAGTATCTGCTAACTTGACGGAAAACTTTTCTGTTTTGTAAACAGGGATGCTGTTTTCAACATGCTCAGTGCAGTACCGAGCGAAACTCAGAGGTAAGAGAACTAAACTTCAACTCGTCATTCTCTCTCTCTCTCTCTCTCTCTCTCTCTCTCTCTCTCTCTCTCTCATATTCTTTCTCTGTCTCTCTCATATTCCACATACATCAACATCATCATAATGAATACTTATATAGCGCCTATTCTCGGCTAGAGACCAAGCTCTAAATGCTTTACAATCCACACTCGTTTACACAATGGGCTGCCTACCTTGTAGTGCCGACTTAAGAGTTGCCAACTGGTGCTTCATTCAGTCGCTTCCCCGTGTCATCCAGTCCATATCATTCAATATCGTTCTCTCAATTTCCTTACTTCCTTCATTCTTGCCATTTCTTACGCAGGGTGCATGCTATGTGTAATGTGTCATCCATACCAACGGCTAAACTGGCCTTCTCTTCGGAAAGTTGGAGATGGGATTTTACGTGTGTGCAAGATGTTATGCATGCGTTTGCACATACTTCTTTCTTGAAAATATTTTGTTTGTTGTTGGTGTTTTTATTTTTAATTTTCTTTATTTTACTGTCAAATCAGGGCGATTATTTGCAGATGGAGGCTGTTCTGCAAAGTGATGCTGTTTAGCATAGATGCTGTGCCGGTCAGGTCGTTTGCTAGGAAAGTGTCACTGTGAGGGATTTGGTTGTCGGAAAGTTTATAAAGAGTGTGTGAACTGGGCTACTTTATACTAAGAACTATTCTCTGAACATGATATGTCTCTGATGGTTGATTTACTACAGGCTGTTGCATTGTTTCAGAAAAAAAGAAAAAGACCATGGCCTCGGCTAAAAAAGAAAAATGTTCATCTCCTAAAAAAACACCAAAACAGATACGGCCATGACCATGGAAAACCAAACTTCTAGCCAATCCAATGACAAAGCCTCAAAAAAAAGAAAAGTACAAGATGATAAGGAGAACCAAACCTGCTCCATTACTGACAAAGAAAGTGAAACATCTGCCAAGAAAAAGATACGAAGATCTGAATCAAGTGAATCCTCGGAGTCTGGGGTTCCAGTAGAGGTTGAAGTAAAGAAGGAGATCTGTGTTGTGAAGATTCCTTATGCAGATCATTCTTACGCAGCAGTTGCTGAACACCAAAGGCCAGCAACACCCCCAAGCCCGAGCAGTCTCTCTGACCAATCATTTTGTAGTGGCAGCTTTGAGGAGCCCGGAAGCCAATCAGAAGATGAAGAGGCCAAAGTTATTTTGAGTGGCGATCCTTTGGCCACAAAAAGAAGAGATAGTATCAGACACTATCGACCAGGAACTCCATGAAGGTGAGTGTGTATGTGTACAGATCTGTCTCTTGTAATCCAACCTGTTAATATGTACACAAAACGATTGATTACTACTTAACAGTTTATTTCAAGTCTTAGTCTCTACTGTAGAGATCTGTATTAAGAATACCTTTTTGACTGGCTAGTCCAAATGACATTCCAGATGCAGTTTGTTCACACACTTTTAGTGTTAACTTGATATTCAACCCAGTTTTCTAAAGTACTTGCTTTTATTGATGTAGTGATATTAGAACAAGTATTTGCACAAAAGCGCCCAGTTTTCAATCGTTTCTTTAGCGATAGAAGACTGTTCATGGCTAGACATTGTGAAACTCATTTGTTTGAATTTAATAGAATTTCTTTTTTTTTTTTTGTGTGTAAAGTTTCATCTAGTTCTACTGAATCTTCCTAACTGTAGAATGTTGTCTCATCCCATAACTCTTACTCCCCTCCCTTACATACTTTACACACTCGCACTCGCACACATTTTCCATTTTCTTGTTTTTTTTTTTTTGAGTTTTTTTTTCTGTCCCCAACTCATAACCAGACTGCCATATATATGTTTAAGTTTACACTCATTGTTTATTATTTCATATCTAATAAATGCTAGATTTTTATAGGTTCATTGATAAGTTTGTTAATTGCAAGTAAAATGGCAATACTGCTTCTTTTATTGATTGTATTGTAAATGAAACTTTTTGGTCATGTTCATTGGTTTGAGAATGGGCTGTATGTAAATAAATAAAAAGGATGAATAGGGATGAAAGACAGGGACACAGGAGGTGGACATACTGTGTTTTTGTTTATTATTCCAATTTCATTGAACTGCTTTCAGTTTAGTGTCGGTGTTTAGTAAGCTGGTAAACAGCTTCTTAAGTTTAATACTCTATTGATTTTCCCATTTCATTTTCGAACTAATTTTGGTTGATGTTTTCAGTTCTGATTTGATGGTGTCAGTGATTTCTTGTAATGTAATCTTAAATTTCCTGACTGTTCAGTACCTTCTTTAGCTGTTGTTTGATTTTCTTTGAAGTGTAATACCATCATTAGATAAAATCGATTTTTTTTGTAATGCTTTCAGATTCCGCTTGCAAGAAGGAGGTGAAGGCAAAAGGCTTAAATGTGAGGCGGAAGAAGATGGAAGAGATTCCAGAGGAAATAAAAGTAAGCTTGCTTTTTTTCCCCCTCTCCCTAGCTCCTCTTTCCTTTCCACTTTTCTCCATCCCCTTTCTCATAGACTTGTTAGAAAATGTTGGCATCAGTGATACTTTTCCACTCATCACAGTGGTAACATAGATCAGGAAGATATTTTATATCATTGTAGAATCTTTACAAAACAAAGAACTAAAAAGGAAAAATAAACTTCCTTTACAACGATCGATTTTTTTAAAAACAACACAAACTGTGCTCCATTAGATTTCATACACAATTGAATTTTATGTGTACAAGAAATTCTGATACTTTTCAGAGAAGAAAACTTCCTTTACAATAATTCATATTTTGAAAATAATGCAAACTGTACACAGTTATGACATTTTATTTTGTATCACACATGCATACACAAATGCAAGAATATATATATATTCCATGGCCTGTGAAACACTTGATCAAGGGGACATCATTTTTGTTTGCCAGATTTTAACTTTTAAAGGACCAGATTACTCGGAGTTTTAAGTTAAATGTAGATTTTACTTTAAACATTTATGGTCAGTTTGTGTATTGCTGCAGCTGTTTGTGACTGTTACTGAACAGCTCTACTTGGAATCAGCTGGTCCAGGACTCTTCAGGCCCAGGTTGACAATTACATTCTTGTGGTGCAATTTTTCATCAAAATCAGAATACACTTGAGACACTGAATTGTCTTTGGCAGAGAAAGTTTTCCTTGACAAGCCACCGACACTATACTGAAGAAAACAGACAAGAATTCCAGACTCAAACTGTCCCTTGAGCTTGATGCAGGGGTGTATTTTTTTCAATTCATTAGAAACCCAGAAGACAGAAAAATAGTAGGCTGCCATGATTTGGTTTTCTCTCGATCTGCAAGATTGTTTGGAAAACTGCCCACTTAGCAAAATTTGGCAGGATATCTTTTCCTATAATTTATTTCGTATAGCCTGAATGAAAACAAATACAGTGAAAATATGCTGTGGCTCACCCCATGAACAAAAATACTGAAAATACATTGTCGTTTATCTCATAATTTTTGATGCTGGGTGCAAAATCCACACTGTCCCTATTAGTAGAACTAGAAGCTCTTCAGTCAGGAAGTAAGAAGGTGACTTCCTGTCAAGCTGTGGGTCTGCATGTACAAAGGGTGAAAATGATTTAGTCAATGTGTTGGAGAGAAGGGGAGGGGGGGGGACAAAAAGATCAAGCTTATACCGGTTTCTTAAAATGAATGGTAAAAAAAGAAAAATGTGCAAATTGCAGGTAAAGAGAAGTTATGACATTCAATTGATGAAGTGACAGTTCCACTCCCTACCCTGTATTGTCAGTCTGACAACCACAAATTGTCTGTCTCTGAGGATCAGCTTTACATAGCCAATCCCACACACGGCTGTTAACACGTTAAAAAGTGCAGTCATGAATAATCAACTACAAACAAAAACTAAGTGAATTATAAGCAACAAATATCACCCATTTACAAGACCCAAGAGTTCTGAAGTTTTCATCCATTACAGTTAGTCCATATTAGGAGTCGACAGGGTTTGTATGACTAACAAAATGTGAGAAATCTGTTCACTTTGAATGATGAATCATTGAATTTAATTTTGTTTCCAGAAGCTCGCACTGGAGTACATTGAAGAGCTCCAGTCGAAGAAAAAAGATGAAAATTTCCAACTAGTATGCAAAATCTGTAATAATGGCAAAGGTTTTCACTGCTGCAGCATCTCTGATCAACCATTACAGGTCCCACGCTGGTAAGTATCTTTTGTGCTGTATAGTGCCTTTGCATGTTATAGTACATGAGGACTATAGAATAGGATTGGTGTTTTTTATGTTGGTGCAGGGTAAAGGATTTAGGGAAATGTACAAGTTGACTTCTCTAATAAGTTCATGCACATACTTACAGCTCAGACATAAACTTTGCGCCACTTTCGTAGTATGATACTAATTATGATTGTCATGTTGAAAGAAAATACACTTTCTAGCTGGAAGCTTAAAGGTCTGCTTTAGAGATATTGCCGGAAAAATTTAATAGATAAAAAACGACTTTTGCACACCTATTCAAACCCCGTGCGGTAGACCGAAAACCGTGACATCACTTGATGGAGTGGCCGTCAGCCACGACCTACACAACATGGCAACGCCAAGTGAAATCAACATGAATTGCGATCCCCCACAGCCTAAAAAGTCACGAGGGAGCGGCAGATATTGGGCTGTAGGCGAGCGCAGCAGCTAAGCAGGAGACAGACATTCTTTGCACACATTTCTATTTGATCCAGATACTCGAAAGAAGTGGATTCGGTTCGTGCAAAACATGCTGGGCCACTAAGTTCTTTTTACCATGTCAGTTCCAGCTGGACCACAGAAATGAGCTATTCCGACAATTGCCGAGCCCGTTCGAGTGGATCAAAAACTTCGTCTGCATTGTGCGCGTATACTTTGAAGGCAGAGTGGTGAGCTCATACAGATGAGTACGATAGTCGCACGTTTTATTCTGTTCTTATCTATGGACAGATCACACTTGTTAAATTGAATGAATGCGTTAAGGCTTGAGGAAGGACAATCTCCGCTCGCCGTCCATGCATGATCGCATCAAGAAGTCAGTAGCCTCCCTCGAGGCTTCGGTAAAGTCTGTACGTCTTCGGAGTGCTGTGTGTTCGGGCGTCCAGCTGGAACTGAAACAGCTCGTCTCTGTGGTCCAGTTGGAACTGACGTGGTAAAAATAACTTAGCGTTCAAACTGATGAGGTAAAGGCCTTGCAGAAACATCCCCAGAGTCACATTGGCTGTCACAATCATAGTCACTGCTTTTACATGATAAATAAATTCTGAGCGAGATGCGCAAGAACCATCAGAAATCGCTTTCTGTTGCCGTCGCTGATACTCATGTGACGTCATATCCAAGAGCAGTTAAGCCATGCCAAGATTTAGTTGATTATCTCCAGTTTTCTTGATTACAGGTGAAAATGCCCACTTTTGCGGATCGATTTCGTGTGATCGGGAGCGAATCGGATGTTTATTTTACCAGTTTATCAAACATTTCATATTTCTACATAAGCTGACCAGTTATCGAAAACCTCTAAAGCAGACCTTTAACAAACATTTTCTTACTTACTTTAATGCTTTTCTTTAACTTCATGATTGCATTTTGTTGCTTCCTGATAATTTCAGATTAGAAAATTGAAAAGCTTGATGGTGTATATTTGTCCTTGGTATTATAAACTGCAAGGAATCCCATAGCCCTAAGTTGAATCTTGGCTTTTCCCCCAGTAAACCTGAAATCTGTTGTGAGGAAGACCTTACGGGATTAAAACAAAAAAAAAGAAAACCCATTGTAATTTTTGTGTAGATAGAGAAACAAGATTTGTATTTTTGTGTAGATAGAGAAACAAGATAATGGATGTTAATGTATGTCATTCTGTCTGCAGGGATCAAGTTATTCAAAATGTGATTTGTGTGAGTCATCATACACCCGCAAGCACTCACTAAATTACCACATGTTAATTCATGCCGGTAAATTCATCATCGACTGCAAGTACTGTGGCAGATGGTTTAGACACCGGAGCCACCACCAAGGTAAATTTCTTGTTTAACTTATTATTCAGACATGAGAATTTGAGGTTTTTAGCCTGAATTACGCTTTTTAAAGGTCTCTTAAGTCAGTCTTGAGATTTGCATAAATCTGCTGAGAAAATGGAGGGCAGAGGGATATGTAATATTTAGACCATCAGGTTTCAGGTTATCAAAGCAGTTAATCAGTTCACTCCAGTTTGGTTTGTCAAAGCTTCTGCTTGCACCAAATTTGAGTGCAAAAAAAAATGTGTGGCTTAAAATGTTTCAAAGGCTACCAGCAGAAGAATTCGCAAGAACACTGACAAGACCCCAGGTATCAAGAATCGTTGGGGTCCATATGGTCTGAAAATAAAACAAAATGAAACAAAACAGAACACAGCTTCAGGGGACTTGACCCCTGAACCATCAAGGCCATAGGCTCTGGGGCCCACTGGGAGGGCGGGGGTGGGGGGGGGGGGGGGTTGATGCCAGCTTCTGGACCCTGTGTGGAGTTTTTCAGGCTTTTTCCACCAGTGCAGGTCTGATGTCAAATTATTTTACTGATGTCAAACAGCCATGACTATTGATTTTTTTCATTTGCAGATTTTTTTTTTTTTTTTATCCACATAGTGATGTTCATAATTATCAAAACTATTTCTATAGATGTTGACACGTGGGTCCTGTTTTAAAGAGTAACCAGCCCTACCCACCCTTTTCCAAATAAACAACAACAAAATCTTCCAAGTTCAAAGTCATATTTAAAGAAAATCTAATTTGGATGTGCTTTGCTGTCCGTGTCTGTGTATGTATTGTTGATATTTATAACTGACCACTGTGGTCGCCCATTTGTTTTCAAAGTCTGGAATCCATCCATAGCGTTATTGTCCATACCCAAATTCCTCTTTGTACATTGCTGATATTTATAACTGAACAATGTGGTCACCCATTAGTTTTCAAAGTCTGGAATCCATCCATAGCGTTACTGCCCATCCCCCAGTTTCTCTTTATACATTGTTGATATTTATAACTGACCACTGTGGTCACGCACCTGCTTCCCAAAGAGTAGAATTCATCCTTAACATTGACGCTAGGTCCTGGGTATATCGCACGCTGCTGTTGAAGTTTTGAAAAGATTGCATACATAGACAAAACTATCTTCTCTGCTGTCTGCGCCATTGTTACTGGTTCAGTAGAATTGACCACAGGCATGGTAAATGCACAATGGCTGCCACTCTGTCACACTCAAGACGAGCCAGAAAAAATTGACGGCTCCAGTCCAAGCACTTTGCAGATGACAGTCACTTTGGTTGTGGCTGATTCCACCGAATGCTGGGTCTTCATACTCAGAATCACCTATGTGGGAACCGATAAATGTAGGATCACCTTATACAGACAGATTGGAAGTTATCTAGTTGTGGCAGATGGTACTAAAAGATCAATACATGGGGCGTGGTAGAGAATTCAATTCATGTGATTATGACAACATTACTAGGTGATGGTGTTGGATGTGGGGAGTGGTGGTACCATTAAAGTAGTGATACAGTTTTCAGTATACTGATTACCCCCAGAGATTGCTGTTGAGCGGTCAACTTGTATAAGGAACATCTGTGCACTACAGTGTGTTTTGGTGCAAACATTTTTGTTTGTTTTTAATTGAAGATTTTTGTTTTTTCATAAGAAATTTTGAATACCACTGTGTATTTTCATCCCATATGCTGTTAATTATCAAGTTTACTGGATGTGAAACTTGCATAGCAGAATAAGTTGCAAAAATAGTAGTGTGAAGAAAACGGTTACATTTCTTGTATTTTGATTGCAGGAACATTTGAGAAAACATACTGGGGAGACGCCATATGAATGTCTAGAGTGCTCACCATGTATTAAGTACAAAACTAGGAATACATATAAAAGGCACCTTAGAACCCATCACGGCAAGATTTTGAGCAAATTTGGGACAATTATGATGAGCGAAGAGGAATTTGCAAAGGTGAGAACCAAGAAATACAAGAAGTCTGCATCATCTGATGCATCACACCATCGGCAGAAGTCACCACCTTCGTCAGCAGAATCGTCCCCAAACAGAGAGGAACCTCCACAGCTGCCTTCTACATCTTCCACACCACTGCCATCAGTGCCACTACCTCCTGTAGGAACCATTCTCTCTGGACTGAGCCCTATGACAACACAGCCATCATTAGGAATCCTGCCTCCCATGGGGGCTATACAGGCGGCAGCAGCAGCACCAGTAGCAGTTTTGGGGGTACCAAACATGGTGTGCCATGCCTCTGTGTACCCTACATACAGTTCTCCTCTTTCGGCGCCCATCACCCTGATGCCACAGGCCTCCTTTAGTATGGGACAGCCTGGCATTACTGTGTGCCAGCCTTCTGTCACTGTGAGTACAGACTCTCAAGGACAAACCTTCTACACCATTACTGGGTTTGCACCCCATGGTGCCGACGGAAAGTGCTGCCCCCGTGTACACCTCGCACTCGGTGCAGGGTCAGACAGGTGGTGCTAGAGAAATGGATATGGCTGACTACAAACCAGTGGGTTATGTCACTCACAATTGAGGCTTGCACACAGTCCTTAGAGTCATTCCATTTTACGCTGCTCTTCCCCATCATTTCTAGCCCCACCTGACTCCCCATCCTACCACAACCTTCCTCCTCCTTCATCCGCTCCTGGTCTGTCATTATCTGTCTGTCTGTGCTGTGTCTGTGTAAGCTGTCATTTTCCATCTGGCCCGCACCCTTGACCCAGTCCTGTGGTTTCCACCTTAAGTCATTTAAAGGCCCACCTCACCCACCCACCCACCCCCCCTTTCTCTCTATCCCTCTTTCTCTCTCCCTCTCTTCCTTCTCTTTCTTTCTCCCAGTCTCTATCGCTATCTCTCTCTTGCTCGCTCTCTCTCTCTCTCAATCCAGCCTGAATGTCTGGCACTCTCAACATGGCATAGTGTGATCTGCCTTAGTGGAAACGCTTGGCGGAAAAGCTACCATGTCATTATTCTATTTGGTTGTTTATTTCTTTGGGTTTTTTCCTTGGTGTTTTTTGTTTTTGTTTTTTGTTCATTTCTTGGGTTTTTCCTTTGGTGTTTTTTGTTTTGTCTTTTCGAGAATGACCTTTTTTCCTGTAACTCTTGAATAATCCTGAAAGAGCCCTGATTGATGGGTATATGATGATAGAAATTTATCAGATTGTTATGTTTTGTTAGTCTGTTGTGCTTTTTTTTTTTCCTTTCTCCCTTTTAGATTTTTTTTTTGTTTTCAGAGAAAGAAGAATGCATTAACAGCTGCAAGCCTACACCCGTAACAGAGTCGGGGAATCTATGCAACGATGATGCATTGATGTTCTTTGTAGGTCTGTCTTGTGGAATATATTGGTGCCTTTCTCCTCTTTGATGCAGACTATGTAAAGTGTATTGATTGAAATGTCATATAATGATATTGTGTTATCCATTGATCCATGCCACTGTGATATTCATATCGTTCATTTTGAATCCAGTCCTGAGTGACTGTGAAGTGCATGGGAGATAAAATGGGTTGGAAGGTTTGGTTGGTTTGTTTGTAACCAGCCCTGTGGCAACATTGCATGGTGTGGTCTGACTGTTGGGGAGTCTGCCCACGATGCCTGCATCTCCATCAGCACCAGTGTTGGTTGCTGACACATAGGTCCATACAGGCAGGCTGGAGAACTTTCCTTGGATGCGAGGATTTCTGAGAAAATTACCTGAGTTTCAAAGGCACGAAAAGCTAACACACCCAGATGATTTAAGAAAAAAAAAGATTTGCTGAAACTTGTTCAGCCATTTGTATGTAAGGTTTTGTGGGTTTTGGTTTTGCTTTCTGCACAGTAAATTGCTTGTCACCAGAGACATCTTACCTGTTTAGATTCCATTTTTGGCCGAGGAGCTTCACCCTCCACCTGTCCCCTCCCCACCCCCCACCAGGGCATTGCCCTGGACCCCATCATGGCCTAGGTGGCCCCTAGAACTCAGTATTTTTTATTTTTCATAGAGATTTTTCAAGTCAGCTGTTCTCCAGCCTGTGCAATTCTGTTGAATGCAGGGATGTGTGCTTTTTTTTTTTTTATCAGTTGGTGAGGGTACTGTTAGGAGAGCCAGTTGCTCTCATAGACTTATTTTTTTCTCTTTTTTGTATTCATGTTCAAGGTCACATTTGTAACACTTGCCTCTGAAATGAAGTTGGTTGTTCTCTGAAGCTACTTCAGGCATGCTCCCCACTTACGGCACATGTAGCAAAGCTGTATCTCTGCTGTTTGCATGGAATAGGAATTTCTCAAGGGTGAAGCTGCCCCATTTCAGCCAGTTTCCAGTCAATTTAAATTGCTAATCTGCACAGGGTGGTCTGGATACCACTGTCTGCCTGCAGCAGCTTCCTAGGGTAGTCTGCAAGGAATGGCAATGTCTGCCTGCACCATGATGTTGGTTTCTTTTCCACCGATTCAGAGGTTGGATGCTTGCTCAATTTCCTTGATGGACATTGACATCATTGCTGATGCAAAGAGCTTGATTCTTGACTTAAATCCAGTTTCTGCTTGGTTGTGTTTGCACAGGCTCAAGCAGGCTATGGAACAGCATTTTGTTCCACAATAGATCCCGTGCAGGACTTTTCAGTATCCTCTAATTTTCTTCACAAGTAGTGCATGCCAACTTGCAGAAGATTGTTTTTAGTATCCTCATTTAAATGTTGACAGTTTCACAAGTAGTGCATGCCAACTTGCAGAAGATTGTTTTTAGTATCCTCTCATTTGTTTCACAAGTAGTGCATGCCAACTTGCAGAAGATTGTTTTTAGTATCCTCTCATTTGTTTCACAAGAAGCGCATGCCAACTTGCGAAAGATTGTTTTCAATATCCTCTCATTTGTTTCACAAGCAGTGCATGCCAACTTGCAGAGATTGCCAGTTTTTGTCTAGCCAGTATCACTGTCTTTGTGATTTGTAGTTTTCAGGTCACCTTGTTAATTAAAGTAATGCTAAGGTAGTTGGCTTCAACCTGCTCCTTTAGTGAAATTCTGCCAAGAGTGACAATGCCAGCTTTCTATTTTGGAGACAAGGTATAAAAAGAGAAAGGTGGTGGAGGATTTGTTGCTTACAGGTCATCTAGGCATCACAGCAGTAGAGCAGAACACACAGAGATTCTTCACTCTGCACTCACTGTAGACTGCTGCACTCGCTGTAGAGAGCCTGAAGCCATTGATATCGCGCTGCAGTCTCTGTGGCTATCAGCCAAGGGTGGGACGTAAGCTGATCTGCGCACACACCCTCTCATTGATGCCGTTAATTAGGTGATGGAGCTTCTTACAGAATGTTTCATTGATTCATGATCTTCCAGAACAGATTAAAACACTGGGAATCATCCTTCTCATTGATCATTTATTAGGTGGAGCTTCTTACGTCACAGAAGCATTCATTATTTTCTTTTGTGTGTTTTTTTAATTTTGTCACTGTGTAAGCACAATTGCTGCATGGAAGAAACCATATGTCCGGAAATGCCGGAAACCAGAATTCGACCTTGCTGTTTGTCCAGAGATCCTGAAATCACAAAATGCACGGGTCAATTTTTTTCCCCCCTCCAGACATTTCAGTAAAACCGTTTCCTGGTTACTGAGACTTCATCCAATCCAGCACAAAAAAATGAGTCATTGAGCTCGGTCTTGCATTTGGTGCCTAGTTTTTCTCTGGCCTTTATCAAGACCGGGTGTAAAAGGTTACCAAATTCCATCTTGTGAAGCATACCTCGGTTTCCTGGGTCTCATCCAGGTGAGGATGTGAGCGTTGCTGACTTTAAGCTAGAGTAGGGTGCTATGCGTTAGGTTTGATCCAGGGGAGAGTGAAGAGTGTTCCTAAGGTTAATCTGGTGTGGGGTACAACATTTTGATAGGTTTGACTCGGATGAGAAAGTGTAGTTTTGCAATTTGATTGTGTATTGCATTTAAATTTTACCTGTTTTGTTCAAGAGCAGGGTGTGAAGTTTTACTGGTTTTGATCCAGAGAAATCTGGTCTAGGATCCAAGGATTTCACTATGTTTGCTTTGGGTAAGGGTTGACGTGTTGCCAGCTTTGATCTGGTTTGACATTTTACTTGTCTTATGCAGGATAGGATGTAAACTATCCAGAGAAATCTGGTCTAGGATCCAAGGATTTCACTATGTTTTTTTTTTTTCTGGTAGAATGATGTAAGTTCCAGGAAATGCCAGTTTAGAGCTAACAAATCGGAAAGAGATGTTGGGCGATAAGGGTGCTGCCCTTTGACCCTGTCAGTAGGCCCTCTGTTGCTACCGTGGGCCCTCAAACACTAAATGGTTCTTCCTGTTTTTTGTTGCTGCCTGTGTTCATGCCTGGAAATTGATCTGTTGGATAAGTTTAACTAGGTTTGATGGTAAGAATTGCTGAATTTTGGTAGGGTGTAAGAGTAAAGCTTTATATTGTTTGATCCAGGGCAAAGTGTAATTGCTTATTTTGGCCTGGTTTAAGATGTAAAGCTTTTCATTTTAGGTTTTATCCCCATGGTAGGGGTGTAAAATAAGGCCAAATTAGTTTTAGTGTAGGATGTAAAGCTTTAATGGGTTTGATCCAGGGAAGGGTGTAAAGTTTTGCCAAGCATAGTGGAATGAAAAGTTTATTT
The DNA here is from genome assembly GCA_016801955.1 of Conus betulinus. Taxonomy (NCBI): domain Eukaryota; kingdom Metazoa; phylum Mollusca; class Gastropoda; order Neogastropoda; family Conidae; genus Conus; species Conus betulinus. The sequence goes on from JADBJO010009709.1 coordinate 64,682, forward strand.
GCTTTGATCAGCGATTTCTGAATCTGACCTGGTGCTAAGCTTGTATTGATGTTTTTAGGTCTGATCTGGTGAAGTTGAAAGTGTGATTGGAACTCATCTGGCAAGGTGCTTAAGATGTTTTTAGTTTTTGATCTGAAGAAAGTGTGAAGTGTCCCTGTTTGATGTGTCAAAACTGTAAATAGGGAAATTGGGATTGTGGCTATGACAGCTCCTCAATACTTTTTTTTAATCATTTTTTTTTCCCTTTTGATTCATTACCACTCGCATGCCATCTGTGCAATGTTGTTTCCAGGTCTTTGTTTCATACAGGCCCATGGAAATGAAACTGCGTTATGAATGCCTTATTGAAGCTTTTATTGTTATTAGGCTTCATTTTGCAGTTCATAGTCGCTCACTGAATGACTGAGTAGTGCATTTGTAACCATAATGAATGCATTGTTAAGAATTCTATTCAGATTTAGGCAGGGGATAGCAAATGCCTTATGTTTCCTTTACATGTTATGATAGAGTTTGAAGTACATGAGACATAGACGTCTTTCTGTTCACCATATGTTTTGAGTTTGGGAAATTTCTAATGGATCTGGTCAGTAAGGAGCAGCTGTTAACCTGAGCTTCTTTTTAAAGAAACCAAAGAAGAGGGGGGGGGGGTGGGGGAGTTGTCTTGTCGTTGCACTTATTCGTTGTTTGTGTGACATTTGTTTCCTCTTTAAGGCAACAGGTGGCATGAAAATTGTTTTCCATAAACTGCGAATAATGTGTATTGAAGGAAGAGAAGGGAAGGGACTCTTTTTTTTTTTCCTGTCATGAGAGTCTCATTTACACTGGAATGCAGAGGGATGGCTTGAACCACTCCAAATGTAGAAAGACTTTGCGGTAACAAAAGCTGACGCTTGAAATCTGTGCTCCCCCAACTTTGTTGTCAGGCAGCAGCATACTCTGTATAAGTTTTTCGAACGGTGGTTGCATCATAACTTAAACAATTGAGAAGATGTACAAGTAGCTCCGAACTTGACATCGTCAAATGTTTGCAAGCAGTTCTGCCATCTTCACAATTTTTGCTCCAGTCTGCTCCATGATAGCCTTGGGGTCTGACACACCTTCCTCTCCTTTAAAAATAACGCACTGTTTATTTTTCCCAAAATGGCATCAAGAAATGAATGTACAACTCTAAACCTAAAATGTTTCGCAGAAAGATTGTGTATTACATGAATGGCAAAATTTGGTTAGATTATGAACACATTTACTTTGATTTTGTGTGTTTAAGCATGTGATGAATAAATATAGAAAAAATGTTTTAACAGAATTTGCATTAAAAATGATTGTTTGGTTGTTAACATGCTTTCTCATTATTTTCAAGTACACTAATCATTTACATGCTGCAAAAAGTATAGCGAAATAGTTATAATCCTTGAAAACATTTGATCTATAATTTTCATGCCACTTCTTGCCTTGATTGTCATCCAGTGTGACTGCACAGCAAATAATAGAAAATACTGTCCCATGTTACAACATTATCTTGTGCTAGGTGTAAGATTCATCATATTGATGTTACAAAAAAAGAAGTTAGCTTCCTTTATTGTGTCATGTTTCGCTTCATCTGGATCGAGTCATGCTTTCTTCAGTAAACCAACCTACCTCTAGGCCAGCCCCATACCCCTGTACTGCAAGAGCAAGTTATTTTAAAGGCATCATACCAAGTTTTGTTTGCTTCATGGAGTTTGCTTCATGGAGACCCTAGTGCCTTGACAGCTCTCAGATTCTGGGATGGGTGTGAGCTTTCCCATGTTTTGAAATGTCCATGTACAATTCATGAGGTTGTCACCTAACTACTTATAATGTTTCTTTCATGACGAAGAATGAGCACGTGTGCATGTATTGAACAGGAAGAAAGTACAAGTTGGTCAGTTTCCATGTGAAAACATATGCTTGTACATGTTTTGTACAAATGTAATATAAAACGGAATGCAATAATGTGCGTCATATATCTACTGGTATATCACTGTGTGTGATTGCTCAAGGTTGCAAGTTGATAGTGGATGTGGCATTGCAGAATTGGTATGTGAGAAGGGTCGGATCTGAAATTCAGAAGGGATGTTGTCATTGAAATCATTTTGTAATGTGCTTTTACACAGTTTTTAACAAATAAACGATGAAATGAAGCGTTTGTCTGGATCCACAATCTCTCTCTCTCTGACTCTCTCTCTCACACACACATGCACACACACACACAACACACACACACACATCAACACAGACACTAAAACACAGGCATGCTCACACACATATACATAGTCGCTTACATCTCATAAAAAAGTCCAGCAAGTCACTTCTCGAGGGCATGATTGTGAACCAATCAACTTGCCATGTTTGTATTCCAGTTGGACTTATACATGCTTTCTTTGTTCTTCAGTGACTTGGGGGAAAAAAAAAAAACAACAGGTTTTTTCACTTTACAAACGCTTAATCTATGATCTCATTCACTCAAAGACCACATGTTAAACCAAACAAAGCAGTGAAGTTTGGTTGTGAGTTTCTTTTGTTGGTAGTTCATATTTTTTATGAGCTTCGTCTGTATGTTCATGGTAGCATTAGTTCCACAACATACGTTCAGAATTCCCATATTTACTCTCAGGTTTGTCCTACAGCACCAATATTCCACAGGGAGCGATCAGTATTAAGTTAACAGAAGACAACACACAAGAGGAGGCCTAACGCTGCCACTGAGTTGCTTCAGTTGTGTTCAGTGGTGCCTATTCCGAAATCCCAAGGTCAATGATTTACCACTTGAACATGTTGCACACTCAGCTCTCGGTAGGAGTTGGCAAGGGCCGACCACAAATCAATTCCTTTAATGGCATTCCAGTCAGGGACGTCCCAGGCCAACTTTCTGATGCTAACCACTGTAACCACACCGGTTCATTTCAAAATGAATAATGTTTTCCATTTTTTCTGCTATAAACTGTTGCAGTGTAGATGCGTCAGGTTCAGGGTGTATGGGCAAACTGGGAACATCCTTCCTTCTACAGGTAAGTCTCCATGTTTGTTCTGTGTACTCTGTGTTGGCATTTGTGCTAGGAGATTTGGTGTAAGTAGCATTTGGTGTTATGGGCGTGTGATTATCACACGGGAACAAGAGTTATACTTATTTTAATTTCAAAAGCTCAAATTAAATGAGAAGTTTGTGAACTCTTAAGCAGACAAACTAGTAAATTTTCCACCAGCCGCCATGGTAAAGTGGTTAGCGTCGCAGACTCGGCTTGGAGGTCATGGGTTCGAATTCCATCAGAGTCATGCGGTTTTTTCTTCTGCCCCGACCGGCTCCTACCCAGAGTTGAGTTTGCTGCAGACTCAGCTGGGAAAACTGGGACCACACAGTAGAGTTTCATCCATTGAATGGATACATTTCTGAGAGTGTTGCTCAAATTTCCTGACCAACACTGCAGGTGCCTGTATTTCTCGGGCCTGGTTGACGCCGGGATATATTATGAAAGGAGGCGTAGAGTACAGCCCTGTCATGTAGTCTCAGACTGAAATGGAAATCTGTAGCATCATCTTAATCATCCTCATTCTCATGGATAAGCATAAAAACAATGTCTCTCAAATTCTGTGGCCCTTCATGCCCTGTTCTCATGGTGACCTCAATTTCGATGTCCTCTCCATGTATGTGGTCTTGGTTGGTTCCATCGGAGTCGCCGATATCGGCAACTCCATGGGAGCTGTTGTTGGACAGACGTGATGGTGCCCTCCAGAGGGAGAGCTCACTCGCGCTGGCTCCGCAACTAAGCGATTATAGCAATTATTGTCGTTAATAGGGGGCTTCGTAGGTGGTGTCCTGCTTATGTTTAATCAGAACCGGCACCACTGAACACCACCGAAGTGACTTGGCAGCAGTGCAGTGTCTCCTCCAGTGGGTTGCCTCTTGATGACTTGACATTGACTGCTCCCTGCGGATTGCTGGTGGCGGGGCTGACCGGGCTGTGGCTGTGGACGGGGTGTTGGAATGAGCGGTGTGGGTGCACTGCTTCTGAGGTGGTGCAGAGGCTGGGACAGCAAAAAAAAAAAAAAAAAAAGTAAATTTTCCAGACTGCCCACATTAAATACAGTGTAAACTGCCAAAACAAATGAAGACAAACTTGGCCATATTTATTTACTGTTGTTCAGCTGTCCAATCACAGTGAAGAGTATTTTCATTTTGTTACAAAATACATATATAGATATATCACTCCCCGTTCTCCTTTGTGGCAGTCACCTGGAGGAGCTCTGTGACAAAGATACAGACATCATTCCCCATTCTCCTCTAGCAGTCACCTGGAGGAGCTCTGTGACAAAGATACAGACATCATTCCCCGTTCTCCTCTAGCAGTCACTTGGAGAAGCTCTGTGACAAAGATACAGACATCATTCCCCGTTTCTCCTCTAGCAGTCACTTGGAGGAGCTCTGTGACAAAGATACAGACATCATTCCCTGTTCTCCTCTAGCAGTCACTTGGAGGAGCTCTGTGACAAAGATACAGACATCATTCCCCATTCTCCTCTAGCAGTCACTTGGAGAAGCTCTGTGACAAAGATACAGACATCATTCCCCATTCTCCTCTAGCAGTCACTTGGAGGAGCTCTGTGACAAAGATACAGACATCATTCTCCTCCGGCAGTCATTTGGAGAAGCTCTGTGACAAAGATACAGACATCATTCCCCATTCTCCTCTAGCAGTCACTTGGAGGAGCTCTGTGACAAAGATACAGACATCATTCCCCATTCTCCTCTGGCAGTCATTTGGAGAAGCTCTATGACAAAGATACAGACATCATTCCCCATTCTCCTCTGGCAGTCATTTGGAGAAGCTCTATGACAAAGATACAGACATCATTCCCCATTCTCCTCTGGCAGTCATTTGGAGAAGCTCTATGACAAAGATACAGACATCATTCCCCATTCTCCTCTAGCAGTCACTTGGAGGAGCTCTGTGACAAAGATACAGACATCATTCTCCTCTGGCAGTCATTTGGAGAAGCTCTGTGACAAAGATACAGACATCATTCCCCATTCTCCTCTAGCAGTCACTTGGAGGAGCTCTGTGACAAAGATACAGACATCATTCCCCATTCTCCTCTGGCAGTCATTTGGAGAAGCTCTATGACAAAGATACAGACATCATTCCCCATTCTCCTCTGGCAGTCATTTGGAGAAGCTCTGTGACAAAGATACAGACATCATTCCCCATTCTCCTCTGGCAGTCATTTGGAGAAGCTCTGTGACAAAGATACAAATACAGACATCATTCCCCATTCTCCTCTGTGGCAGTCACCTGGAAGAAGTCTGTGACAAAGATACAAACACAGACAATCATTCCCCATTCTCCTCTGTAGCAGTCACCTGGAAGAAGTCTGTGACAAAGGTACAAACACAGACATCATTCTCCATTCTCCTCTGTGGCAGTCACCTGGGGGAGCTCTGTGACAAAGATACAAATACAGATATCGCTCCCATTCTCCTGTGTGCCAGTCACCTTCACTAGCTCTCCCTATCGCTTAAATTTGAAAGGGGGGAACAGAACCTGACCTTGTTTTCCGAATGTTTGGTTGTAGTGCCCTTTGATCGTGCAGGCCACCAACCACTTTCCAGACACCACAGTCGCGGCACGCCACGACAGACTTGTTCAATTAGTGAAGCGGCCCATTCACTCTCAGGCCACCACCCAGGCCTGTTATTGTCTGCTCTTCAATGAGGTCGACCTGCATGCAGGTAGCCTTTGCCCCCACGCAACCCTCCTTTTTCATCTTAAAACTTTTATCATTCAGTAAGTAACAAATAAGTAGGGTAACTCTTGCTTCCTTAACTCTAAATGATTGTGATTTATGACTCCAAAACTTCTAGCAGAAATGCCAAGACAAAACAAAAAGGGGAAAAAATTAACGGGTATCAAGGCTTACCCACATACCCTTTACCTGGTACATATACACGGCAACAACAATGTTAATACATGCTAATTTGTGTTTTGTTCCTTTCTCAGTTGTTGTTGCTGTGTACATACGTCAGGTACAGAGTATTATGAGCAAGCTTGGAACATCCTTTTTGGATTGCGTCTCAGTGTTCGTTCTGTATTCTTTGAATTGACATTAATTTCTACTAGGAGATATGGCGTTGTAAAGAGCGATGGTTTGGAGAGTTATGAGCGTACAGTTATCTCATCATGGGAGCAAGAGTTACCCTTCTTATTCACTACTTCATTTAAGATTTCTTTACATACTGATCAAACAGAGGTTACCTCCTTTTTTTTTTTTTTTTTTTTTTTTGTTTTGGTGCTCGTCTGTTTGACTATCCATGATTTCAAAACAAACAAACAAACAAAACGGAAAAAGCCCAGGTTGTGCCAGTCTTGAGTAAATGTCAATCATTTCACCAGTTGTTTTCATTGTGTACATGTGTTAGGTACAGGGTATATGAGCAAGCTTGGAACATACGTGAGAGGAGAAGAGGATGTGTCCTCGTTTGTGTGCTCAGTGTTGGCGTTAATCTGCTTGGCATATTGGTATCGAACGTCTGGAATTTGACCTGAGTGAAAGGAAAAGAAATAAAGGAAAATGAATAGACATCATAAACAAATTCATAAAAGCCGAGTTCGAGTTTTGAACAATCGTGACACCCCTTTGTCTCGGCTCCTTCAACAAAACATATGAGACATTCAGGGCTGCCGGTTGCAGAATTACACTACAATAATCAAGTGAAGGTCTCAAAAGGGACACGATCCTATATATGCCGCTTCCTCCATAAAATTAAAACTACCTCCCTTCGCCTGCAGGCATGCGCGCGCAAACAAAAACCCGTTGACAGGCACAGATGAATGACGGGACACAGTACGCCGTTACCCAGGCTACTGTCGAGCGTAACAGCTACTTAGAATGAACCCGTTTTCTTCTTCTTCTTCTTCTTTTCTTTGTTTTTCCTTCTTCTTTCTTTTTGTTTTAAGACTGAAACTGTTAATTAGGAAATTCAAAATAGTTGCCTTCTTTTCTTCTTTTTAACCCCATCACTTCCCTTTTCTGATACTTGTGAAACCAGTTACTGTTATAAGCACAAATGAATACAAACCCGACAAAATCAAATAGCTGCCTGTTTAACAAATACCTAAGCATCACTGGTCTTATAAATCCCCTCGTTCCCCACTCCATCCCCACTTTTTTTTCTTTAAACTAGAATTATACTTGGTTTACAAAGATCATTTGAGCGCTTTTCACTTCTGAATTATTAAATTCATCTGGAACTTTACAAATGGTGACTCTGGAGAGAGATAGAGGAGTGGGGGTGCGAGGAAGCGCCTATAGTTTATGCATGCTTAGTAAACGATCAAACAAACAGAAAATACCGAGCAATACAAGAAGCAGGCAAAAAATACGGAGGCGATCAATTTTAAAGCACGAGAAAAAAAGAAGAAAAATAAAACACGAAATGAAGAAAAAAAATGACATGTCATATAGATATCAAATATACGTCACTTCAGCAGTAAATAGGAGAGAGAGAGAGAGAGAGGGGGGGGGGGGGGGGGGGGGGGGGGGGTCGTGTAACATTCATGTACGAACACGTTATAACAAAGAAGACAGGTAAGGAGGCAACGGGACACACACACACACACACACACACACACACACACACACACGAGCGAGCGCGCAAGCACACCCACAAAAGGCACTACTAAACAGAACTAGCATGCAAAACCCTATGAGGAACATGTGCATTTCAAGAACAAAACACTTTCATAAATGTCAGGGTTATTACATTTGTCAAGGAGGGTGGTGGTGGTGGAGGGTGTTGGGGCTGCTGCGGAGAGTTTGCAGCCGTTGGCCCATCCGGTGGTTGAAATAACGGTGTCTGAAGACTGATATGCGTTGGTGTTGTTTGATTGATTCCGGGAGCGAGTTCCATTGACAGGAGCCTGAATATGTGAAACTGGATTTGAGTAAGCCAATCCTTGGAACAGGGATATGGATTTTGGGAAAGGTCCTTGAAATGCTTGAGAAACTGTGAATTGATGCTGAGGGTGCCTTCCCCGACACAATCTTGTGTATTATGACCTCTTTGTTGTATTCTAGTCCACGACTTAAAGGGGAGAATTTCAATATTCTTACTGTCCGAATCCATGAAACTACAGCTTTTTAGGACTAATTTGAGTGCTCGTTTGTGCAGGCTTGGGGATGGTTTCAGGGTGCTGGAGAGTCCCTTAGGGTAGACGCATGGTCTGTGTATGACTGAATGAGATCGGGATAAAAAGCTTGCGCGAGTGAAGGTCGAAGACGAAGCGTTTGTTTTAAGAGTTTACATACTTTCCGCGATTTTGTTTATATTTTTCACAGAGAGTTTATACGAGGGTGCGCCAACTAATATTTTTATCAACTGTCATTTTTTATTCTAAGATGTAGTGGGAGAAATTTAATTCTGAGACTTTGTCTGTTTTGCTTGGTTGTAATACGCATAGATCTAGTCTTTTTTTTGTTTTCATTTGGTGGGGGGGGGGGGGGGGGGGGGGGGGGGGGGGACCGACATGAGACTGACTTCAGTCCATTGGCACCCTTCTTGTAATGAAAGTTTTGCAAGAACAGTAACATCAGAATGGCTTGTGTGTGTGTGTCCAGGACGGGGGGAAATCGTGATGGTATTGCTTAAGCGCACCAAGTTGATGTTTTGTTAGTCAGGCTCAACACACCAAGGTTATCTCTGCACTCATACACGCATATACGCACTCATGCACCCACCACCAACCATTCATCTCTCTGGGAATGGGGTGTCACGCATTCGCTTCTCTCTCTCTCTCTCTCTCTCTCTCTCTCTCTCTCTCTCTCTCTCTCTCTCTCTTCTTTTGTTGTTTTTTGTTTTTGTTGTTTTTTTTGTTTTTGTTTTTGCTGTCCCAACCTCGGCGCCACCTCAGAGGCAATGCACCCACGCCGCCATTCCGACACCCCATCGGCCCCCGCCGCAGCCCCGGCACCGGCAATCCACAGGGAGCAGTCAATGTCAAGTCATCAAGAGGCAACCCCCCGGAGGAGGAGACACTGCATTGCTGCCGAGTCACTTCGGTGGTGTTCAGTGGCGCCTGTGTTCTGATTAACATACACAGGACACCACCTACTAAGCCCTCTACTGACGACAATAATTGCTTAGTCGCGGAGCCGGCGTGAGTGAGCTCTTCCTCCGGAGGGCGCCACCACGTCCGTCCACCGACAGCTCCCATGCACTCGCCGATATCGGTGACCCCGACGGAATCAAACCAAGACCACAGACGTGGAGAGGACATCGAAACTGAGGTCACCATGAGAGCAGGGCATGAAGGGCCACAGAATCTGAGACTTTTTTCTTCATGCTGATCGATGAGAATGAAGATGATCAAGATGATGCTACATATTTCCATTTCTGTTTGAGACTCCATGACAGGGCTGTACTCTATGCTTCCTTTCATAATATATCCTAGCGTCAACCAGGCCCGAGAGATATAGGCACCTGCAGTGTTGTTCAGGAAATTGAGCAACACTCTCAGAAACGCATCCATTAAATGGATGAAACTCGGCTGTGTGATCCCAGTCTTCCCAACTGAGTCCGCAGCAAACTCAATCCTGGGTAGGAGCCGGTCGTGGCAGAAAAGCCTACATGACTGATGGGATTCGTACCCACGACCTCCCAGCTGGGAGTCCGCGACACTAACCACTTCACCACGGCGGCTGGTTGCATTCGCTTCTCTCCTTACACAACTGAGAACACTAAAAATAGTTTCTATGCTAATTATAATTACACATGAAAAATCCAATTACGCAAAATGAAATAATCAACACATAAAAGATCATACTTCCTAATCCCGGGTTATATTAAAATGGCTTCTTACCTGGCCATGTTTCCACACGCACATACACTTTTGCACCACACCAGAGTCCTCGAACAAGTCACTCACGGTTGTCTTCAGCACTGGGTAATGGTGACGCCCTTGGTTGACTGGCTCCAGGTTTCAGGACTGGGTCTTCGTGGTCGTCTCTGGGAACTCGACGTAGAAATCCTCTTTGCCTCTTTCACCCACCTCTGGGCTTCAAACTCAGTCTTTTCTTGTTTAGCTTGTCTTTTGCCCTAAGACCTTGCTGTTACTTCTGTCTCCCAGACCACGTTTTTCTCAACCCTACTCTGTCCTGTTCACTGTTTCTCTCCTCTCTCTCCTTCGTTCTTCTCTCCATCGTGGTGTTCTTCTCTCCTCCCCCCCCCCCCCCCCCCACCCACCCACCCACCCACCCACCCCCGGTGTTTTCTCCCTCAGTTTATATATAGGGATGGACACAAAGGATTTCGCTTTGGGCCATGCCTTTGCCCATGTTGCTTCTCCACCACATCGTTCACAAGTACAGCGAATTCCCTTTTCGCTACATTCCTCCACACATCAACATTCACACATCATACCTGGCCATGTTTCCACACGCACATACACTTTTGCACCACACCAGAGTCCTCGAACAAGTCACTCACAGTTGTCTTCAGCACTGGGTAATTGTGACGCCTTTGGTTGACTGGCTCCAGGTTTCAGGACTGGGTCTTGGTGGTCTGACTGACTAGCAAACAACCACATCGCACCAGATGGACATCGAAAATTCCCGCCGATTCCGGCAGCCACTTTAACAAAGTAATTATCCTAGCGAAAGCTACGACGCCAACATCCACACGCATTCAACTAGCCTGACAAAGCATCAACACACAGTGCCCCACGGCAATACCATCCGAACAAGCCCAAGACTCCTGCTCTTCAAGGTCTGTTTACAAAGCATCTTCAGCTGACTGAGTATTTAGCGCCACTCGATGCTCCGAGGTCCTAGTGGGCTACATTTCCCTCGCTTTCGCAATCGGAAAGGTTCGAACTCGGGAGGGTCCTCACTACCTTAGGTGCCATCTATCACGTGACAGTTAATTGCTTGACCACTTCAACCTCCTTGATACAGTTCGACCGTATGCGCTAGGTGAGGGCGCTACTGCTAATCGGCCCATTACCTATTTCTCCACCAAGCGCGGCATTCTTTTCCTCTCTAAAGCGCTTAAGGGCCTTTGTGGGAGGTTTTGCTCCCTTGAAAGTGTGTGTGTGTGTGTGTGTGTGTGTGTGTGTGTGTGTGTGTGTGTTCTGGTGTTCTACAGAGTTGAGAGAGAGAGAGAGAGAGAGAGAGAGAGAGAGAGAGAGAGAGAGAGAGCAGGCCTAAGGGCCTTTTGTGGGAGGTTTTGAGAGAGAGAGGTTGTGTGTGATGTTTTAGAGACAGAATCTCTCTCTCTCTCTCTCTCTCTCTCTCTCTCTCTCTCTCTCTCTCTCTCTCTCTCTCTCTCATAGGGAAATCTTGCAATCTCTTTCACTCCTGAGCTCTTGATGACTGGCTAAAAAGCATTAATAACAGTTATTGCGACATCCTGTTTATTGATTTCATAAAAGCATTTGATGTGATCCACCATAACGTTCTTAGAAAATTAAAACTGCATGGCTTATCCACAAGAATTCCTAAGCCTTCTCACTCATATCTAACGAATAGGCAACAATGTGTTACAATGAACACAACTGTCTCTTCATTTAAAACACTTTCCTATGGCGTCCCACGAGGCTCTATCCTGGCGTCACAATTTACATCAACGATCTACCTCTCCATATAAGTTAACCGTGTGAACTCTTTGCGGATGATACAATAGAAAGACCGAGATGAGGTTTAATGAATCTGTCTAGCTCTCTAAAACACCCTACAAAGCCCTTTCTCTGTGTGTCCATGTGTAACCTCTGTAAAAGACCATCGCACGAGCGCGTGCACGCGCGCGCGCGCGCGCGCGCGCGCGCGCGCGCACACACACACACACACACACACACACACACACACACACACACACACACACACACACACACTTGCATGTATCCGATACAGCCCGCCACCCTCAAACAAACTAATCTCAGCCAGGATCGGAATAATATGCAGTGCGATTCATTACATTTTGCAGTAATGCGTTTAATGCACATGACTTTCGCGATGACTGGATATATTGCCAACTGACATTTTTTTAATAAGTTCATGTCGATTAAATAAATAAATAAATGAGAAGTAATAATACACATGCAGAATGCACTACATTTCCCTTTTTTTTTCCAAGCGTAACAGAAATTTACATGCAATTTTCTGTTTCTGAAGGGGAAGGGATGTATATCGATCATTTAAAAAAAAAAAAAATAATGTCCTCAGTTTTTGTTTGTTTGTTTGTTTGGTTTTTTATCAGAAGATTAAGTTTTTTTGTATTAAACTTTTGAATGCCTTGAAAAATTTATTAACATTAAAACAAACAACAAATATATATATATATATATATATAATATATATATATATATATCAACATATAAGTAAGTAAATATATAAATAAATAGGCAAATATGAATGCTAGGCCTACCCACATTGTTTTTCACTGTAAAAAGAATGAACGTGGTTGCTCACTATTGGAACTCCGTTTCAATGATGAGCCACCCCTGTATTCAGATTAGGTATGCTCGTTATACAGACCTGAAAATATTAGTCCTGAGCACATTCCTGTGTGAACGAATGTTCCAACACGGAGCAACTCACGACTTTTTTTTATGGCAAAGGAATGTAATTTTGATAATTGCGTACGTGCTTGCGTACGCTCGCGTGCGCATATATGTGTGTTCATATCAATGATAAATCAGTCCATTGCAACATTTAACCCCTTGTTAATACGATAGAAAACATAAAGACTATGAAAAAAATGTACCCAATATAAGAGCACCTTCCCTTATGTCTGCGTATGTGTGTGAATGAATGTGTGTGAAAGTATGCGTGCGTGCGGAAGCAACGGCAGAACTCTGGTCATCATATAAAATCTGATTTTATGTTGATGTCTGGCGTTATGTAATGCTGAATCTTCATCACTTCGCTTGTTCGGCGGATGCGATACTAAAGCAGGCTGCATTAAATCTTTCCAGTTGAATAATTTCCGCCTTAACTCGTGTAGATCGTCAGCCACTCCACTCACCGGGCAAGTTACATGACATATGAATCAAACCGGGTGCAGAATTAACTTTGTATATAGCGCTTGAAACTGCTATTTAACGCGGGGTGGCCCTATGTTGCAACATGTCCAATATAGGACCCCCTCGCCTATCTCCACGAGTAGCGAATTCCTTGATATGCACTTGTTTCCAGCCGACCGTAAATTACATCTGGCCGCCATGTTTTGACGACAAATAAAAAAGAACGTGCGTAAGCGTAAATTGCGTCATCTACAGACACATGAACAACGTTAATTTTCTGGTTTACCTTTCATGTCGGCTCTCTTTATGCCTACCTTTTATGTCTGCTGAACAACGAATGCATGTAGATTAACGTCACTTGGAGTGTTTTTCAGTGAATTTATATCATTCGATGTTTATGTGTGTGTGTGTGTGTGTGTGTGTGTGTGTGTGTGTGTGTGCGTGCGTGCGTCCGTGCATGCGTGAGTGCGTGCGTGTGTGTGTGTGTGTGATGTTCACAACCTCATCCCAAATGTCAATGTCTTCTGCTTCTTTCTGCATTGCCGCAGCACTGTACTTTTCTTTCACACGGGTAAGGTGTTGCTTATAGCCCAGCCGACCGCAGAGGGCCGCACCAGGGCTGTCACCACGTTAAAATCAACTCACAAGTCATCTTTAAAAAAAAAAAAAAAAACTTTCTTTCATGGACTCTGCTGTAAAGTGTTTATGTCTCACATCGTACAAGTCCCAACAATCTAAAAGAATATGTTTCACTGTGAGTGGAACATGACATGGAATACACCACGGAGCTTCTTCACTCTTTAAAAAGGTATGAATGGGTAAAATACGAATGGCCGGTGTGCAGCCGGCACAGAACTGTTTCTTCTTTATGACCACCACCAGACGTAGATGAGAGGAACTCCTTAAGGTTGGGACGGATCTGAAAGAGTTTGTTATCCGTCTGTGTATTCCAATCCTCCTGCCAGAGGTCTCTGACATAATCGTTAATTTTGGGTTTCAGATCTGAGCAATTTTCTCTCTTGTTGTGGCATTCTTTTGGCCCAACGATCAACCATTTCATTCCCTCCGATGCCAACATGACCAGGAACCCAAGCCAGAATAATGTTGTAACCCTCCACTTTCAACTTGGTAAAAAGTTCAAAGAAGTGTAAAAGTTCGGGATGCTGAAGGTTGCGGCCAGCTATGGCCTCCAAAGCTGACAGTGAATCTGACAGAACCAGAAAGTCCCTCTTCTTAGATTGTGAGATTATCCTCAGTGCCAGAACCAAAGCTGTAAGTTCAGCAGAGTAAGCAGAAACTTGGAAAAATCGGACACAACTCCTAGGTCTAGACCTGCATATTCTGCGCGTGAGGCTGCATACGAAGACCTAACGGCGGAATACAGTTAGGGGTTGTTTTCGAATTTGCTTTGAAACGGGGGGTCAAAGACACAGTCATAGACAGGGTTCTCCGGTTCCGAGAACTGTCTGATATAGTAATTTAAAGACAGTTTCAGCCTGCGGTTGGACAGTGAAGGTTCACCTGCCTCTGCGTACAGGCTGTACACAGGGGTGGTGCGGAATGCTCCAAGACAGAGACAAAGCCCTTGATGGAGGATAGGGTCCAAAGTTTTAGGTAAAACGATCTTGCAGAGCCGTACACAGTACAACCATAGTCTAGTTTGGAACGGACCAAGGCTCTGTAGAGGTGCAGAAGAGTTTTCTTGTCAGCGCCCCAATCAGTGTGTGCTACGACCCGCAGAATATTCAGAGCTTTCTTTGAGATGTTTAATGTGGCTGAGAAAGTTGAGTTTTTGGTCAAAAATAACCGCCTAGGAATTTGGCTTCTTTAACAGCTGGAATGGTGGACTTGTCCAGACGAATTTCAGGATCAGCAAAAAATTGAAGAAAATTGTGAAAATGGATTGACTGAGTTTTGGTACGTGAGAAGGTAAACCCGTTTTCCCTCGGCCCACTGTTGGATCTTGTTGACACAAAGTTGGAGTCGACGCTGTACGCTGGCGTAAGAAGCTCCAACTGCGTACAGCGCGAAGTCGTCAACGAACAGAGAAGACTCGTCGAACAGAGAGGACTTTAACCCTGATTTACAATTTGACAATGTCATTGATTTTGATGCTGAAAAGGGCAGGAGAAAGGATGTTCCCTTGAGGTACACCCAACTCCTGCCCATGGATGTCAGAGAGTGTGGTGCCAATACGCACCTGGAACTGCCGATCAGCCAGAAAGTTTTGAATAAACAGAGGCAGATGACCACGAAACCAAGTCTGTGCAGGTCCATAAGGATTCCTGATTTCCAGGTGGTGTCGTACGCTTTTTTTCTAGGTCAAAAAGATAGCGACCACATGCTGTTTATTGACAAAGGCGTTGCGGATGGTGGTTTCCAGACGGACTAAATGGTCAACTGTCGAGTGGTACTTCCGGAAAACCCGCACTGTTCACTGGCCAAAAAAGGCCATCGGTTTCCAGCTTCCACATCAGACAGGAGTTGACCATCTTTTCCATCAGCTTACAGAGGCAGCTGGTCAGAGCTATTGGGCGATAGTTTGAAGGGTTGGTAAGGTCCTTTCCAGGCTTAGTATTGGAATGATCAGGGGCTTTCCGCCAGGAGGGCGGAAAGCACCCTGTGGTCCAGATATGGTTGTAGACTTTAAGAAGGGTCTGGAGACAGCTTTTTCTGGAAAATGTTTCAAAACCTGATAATGAATATCATCCAGACCAGGGGCAGAATCATTGCAGGTTTTGCAAAGCTGATTTCAGTTAGTTCATTGATTGAAAAAGGAAGATTGTAGGCTTCAGAGTTGTCTGATGTGAAATTGTATGAAGATTTCTCTCTGATTTTTTTTGTTTCTTAAAAAGGCTG